>OX381707.1:67095045-67328539 GCA_947462335.1 Harmothoe impar | reverse complement strand
GGGATGTGTGCTCTGTTGAGGAGGGAGGTAAGGGTCATTGGGTGTGTCGGGGGGGTGGGGGTGGGGGGAGGAGGAGGTATAAAGTAAACCTCTGGCTGTATACCTTCATATAATCATACCGATTTTTTAAAATCGTTTTTATAATATCCCTGCTTCTTTGTTGGTGTAAGTGTATACAGCGTTAACTAGACATATCTGCCTGCGCTGTTCACACTAACTGCCTTGGTGTTTGCTCACAGGTACCAACACTATAATAGCTACAACAGCTGCTACAGTTACACAGCTAAACGTCCCATCCATCAACACATTGGCCGTTACCTGCCATCTGTGTCTGATCTAGATGTGACCTATGCTGCTTACTGCTTGTTGTACTGGAGGTTTATTGATAGCCATCACTTACCCTCCAACCTACTCACCCCCCTCCAATCTCCTCCAGTAACCACAAAGTTTGTGCACTATGGAGTAGAGAGCCTTGCTCCTATATATCTATCTATCTCTATCTCTATCTCTATATGCCACAGCTAAGCCTGCAGATATTTCCAAGTTGTAAAACATAGCACCTTCAAACCTAGTTATATCACATGTATTTCACTCTGCTCCAGGGCGTGAGAGAGTTAACTTGAGGGGAGGGGTACAGGATGGGTGGAGGAGGCAGGAATGCGGTGTATCTCTCCATGGCCATGTGGAACCCATTGGCCCCTGTTGCCGTGACGACCAAGGAGCTGTCAGAAAGAGCGCCATTTTTCTCCTCCGTCTTTTCGCGGAAAATGTCGTCTGATAAATGATGTCATGTGAACGTGTTATAGTTAGTTATACGCATAACTCTGTCTATACGAGGGGCGGGGATGGGAGTAATGCTTACAACATAGCCAATAAACATTTACATCCTTTAACCTTGTTGACCTAGAAACTCTAGGGAAGCCCTTCTACTTTCTAACCTCACCACCACAACAAGGAAGACTCATACAGCATCTAAGCATCCTTGACATGACCAAACAGCCAGAGCAGTAAACAAGTGTAGAATCTACAGTCAGTGTAAACTCCTGATAGCACTGTATCTAACGCTACCAGGGAGGCCGGCCCTGCCCCAGGAAGCCACACTGGAAGCCACACGCAGCTCACACCTCAGCCCTAAGTAAACAGACGCCTGAAGCCACCACTATAGATTGCTGCTGGCCTTGTCCATTCTATTATTGATCCGGCCACAGGGGGTGTCCTGAGAGGAGGGAGGGAGGTGAGTGGGGAGGGTGTGTGTGTGTGCTGGAGGAGGAGGACAAGCCCTGGAGTGACGCCCCTAGTCGTGTGCTGCTTGTTAATGGGGGTGGAGGGGTGGAGGAGGTGGGAGGGTAAGAGGTTTTGGCTGTACACTATCACTGCTGACTACACCAATAGTGCTGCAAGCTGACCCCATCACAAGACCACAGTCCCAGGTAGCATTCACTGTAGCACCAAGGGAAAAAAAGTCTCCCTTTCATACTTTACATTCATGACTGGTCATTTGAAACAAAATATGTAGGCCTACATGTATTGAATTTGAAGCCACATCGGAAGCCATTTCATGTAATTTGGAACACGCCACACCTCAATCCCAGCATTTTCTGTAGACAAAGCCTTTCTGCTGACTAGTAAAGTCTACTGGGTTCTGACCAAAACTAAACTAACCCATGTTTTTGTATAAACCCTAGAAGTTGAAGGAAGATTACTGATAAGGTCCAAAATATAATTGTTGGGAGAATTCCTGAAACTGTGCTAGATCACCCTGGAAATCCCGTATTTGAGTATTTTATTTAAAAAGTAGACCCTATTTTCTGGGAGATCCCTGACCACTTACATCTCTGTTAAATATAAACTACAAGTACTTCCCCCTGCCAGTATAGACTATAGTAGCTCCTGTCAGCAGTAATGACACGACACCGGTATAACACATGTGTTATAGCACTACTTCCTCCTGGTGTTGACATTGGGGCACAGTAACTATATAGAGCACTACTGTGAAAGTACTTATATTCACGGGTGTAAATTTTCGCTGATGTGGCAAAAAAGACTAATTCGCGGGTATTTATTCCATACTGTAGCATATAAGAATTTCGCGGATTTTTCATTTCCGTGAATATAGCGAAAATATATACCCAGCGAAATAAAGTACGACCACAGTACATACAGGAGGAGGAGGGAGGTGGGGGAGAACGTGGGAGGAGGCTACAGCAGGGGACAAGTCAGCCTCACAACAAGCTAGCTATAATAACAACTGGTGGAGTAGTACTCTCTGACTGCGGCCAATGCCCAGGCTGCTGTAGATATCCTACACCTCCCCCTTTCACAAATATAGCAGCCTCCCTCCTCACCCTGCTCCTACACCACCACGCAGACAGATGTAAACCATTTGTCTCCTCCAGCACCTCCCCCCTGCCTTCCTCCAGTACTCCAGGCTGCCTGCTCAGGTTACCGGGTAGGCTGTGGTGTATGGGAGGAGCAGGAGGAGCCTTGACCTAGGTATGCCACAACTAAACATATGTTCAGGTATGGATACACCGGCGTGTTATCGTCATCATGGTATTTGGCCGCCACATGCCGGCTAATTTACGATTTTCTTGCAGCTGTGCAACCCTCAATACACATAGATGTTCACCATTTCTCTGCTATAAACAACAGCAACCTGGCAGGCCTAACCCCTGAGAGGCTGAGACTGAGTAATACAGGTAGTCTCAGCCCAAACCCAAACCAGGAAGGGTACATTTGGGTACTGACAACTGTCTCCAGAGATCCACCCAAAGACCATTACTCATCAATGGAAAAATATCTCCTGTGGTTCAACAAGCAGAACGCACAACAACACTAGCCCCCTGCCTCACTCCTCCTGGTGCTACCAGCAGTCTGAGATCCAGGTCGGCCAGCACCGGGAGGCGGCCGGTGGAGACGTGGTGGCCGCTCCTCCTGGTGCTCTACTTGACGTGGTGCTCCTCCAGGGTGTCACCAGGGTGGTACAGACAGGGTACTCACAGAGGGGTCATGGGGTATGTACAACTCACCTGTATACTGCTACTAAATCCCAATGTACTGGAGGAGGTGGTCGGGGTACTAGTCCATGGGAGGCTACTGTAGTAGCAGTAGTAGTAGGAGTGGCAGTAGTATTACAGAGTGGTGTGGCGTACAACACGAGGAGTAGAGACACCGGTGAGTGCTCTCTCTGTACTGAGGGAGGCCTGCTGGTGGTGGGTCCCTGCCTGCCCGCCCCTGGCGCTGCCTCCTCCTCCTCCTGCCGGTGGGCCGGTTAGCAGCCGCCGTCTCCGCGTGGAGCGAGCAGGAGGGGGGGGGGGAGAAGGGAGAGGGAGGGGGTGTAATGTAGGGAGGGAGGGAGGTGGTGGCTGGCCAGAAGAGTGAGTGGTGGGAGAGGAGGAGCAGGAGGAGGAGTAGTACTACTCCCCAGGCACCATGCAGCAGGAGGCGATACAGAATACAAAAGTACTGGAGGCACTGAGATTGTCAGACATGTAAAGGCCTTCCTCCCCGGGCGGATGGCAGATATGCAGAATGTCAATGCTACAGGAGTGTTAGCCCATCCTGGACTCCACCACGAGGGGCTGAATATAGAATACAACAGAAGACCTTGTGGACCATTCACAAGAGTGGGGATACTCCTTTATTATGTCTTGCACTGAAGTATACTCAGGAAGCTAGTCTAAATCTATATTATATGCAAATAGGAGATTAAGGAGCTCCTATCTAGATAAGAATAGGCCCTTGAAATCCAGGAAACAATTGAGGATTTTCAGCCGTGATCTTTGAACAGAAAATGCAATACATATACGTCACCATAGCAATTTAAAGTGATATTTGTACGTATTCTTCCTCGGTTCCCTAGGTTAATTATCGGCCTAGTTTAGAGAGTCTATTCTTCTTTTTTTCTCTCTACCCAACACCAGACGTGTGTTTGTGCAGCAGGTACCTTTGTATACAGGTGAGGGTGGGGGGGGGGGGGGTAGTCTACAGTGTGTGTGGTGCCCACCCTGCCCAGCACACCTGGCACAAGGCCTACCTGATCCATCAACAGGTGACAACTTGTGTCCACAGGCGGCCACAGGGGATGCCAAATGTGGTTAACACCCAGAGGACCGTCTTATGTCACAGTTATGGTACAGGCCAAGCCTCTCAGTGAATACTGTACCTCAGTTATACATGCCTCATGTAATATTAGCAGCCTCTGGATATAACACACGACCACTATTGATTATTACCTGGCATGTCAATACACTATAGCCATGACTGAATGTTGCACCATTTATTGACAAGGTATAGCAATCGATACACCAGGGTCGTTATAACATAGTGACACCGACATCAGCAGATTAATCCGGTCATTTAACTTAAGAATCACCATTGATTTATTAAAATAGCTGGTGAAATCATATTTTGTGTGTTAGCCAGAGCTATTGTCACTGTGGGACATATTCAATACCGTAATGATGTTGCCAGATGGAGTGGAAGCCATGGGACATATCCAGTCGGCCCACAGAGAGCTCACTGGTAGCATACCCATTAGTGAAATGGGAGCCAATAATATGTTATATACAAAGACCCAGGTGCCATACAATACATGTACCTGCTTATTAATCATACCCCCCCCCCCCCCCCCCACCTCCACTAAAAGTCTCCTTTCCCTCACCATGGTAATACAGGTGAGTGGTCCCTTGTCCCCTGGAGTGGAGGTGTAGCTGAGTGCCTCATGATGGATGTAGTCACCTTAACCTGCTCGTCCATCACCACCCACCTGACCCACACCTCCCCCGAGCTGCTCGCCGCTACACACTCCACCAACCTGACACTATGTGCTCACAGACAATACATCAACACCAGGCTCACCTACACACTGTAACATACCCACCAGCGAAGGGAGAAGCTTCACAGTTGTCGCCAAAAATGCAGAATCTTTTAAGCATGCCTATCAACATTGTAGCTTATCTTTTTGATAGATTAACGACCGGTTGGCTCAAGACGACATAATTAATGGTTATCGAAAACTACCCCATCGACTATCCATGTGATTTAAACTTGTTTGACGGGATTTGTAGGTAGGTAGGTATAGGCAAGAAGAAACTAGAAACAAATCCCTGGGGGTGGAGTCTTAATAGTGTCAGTTGGTAGTGTACTAGCATGTGGGAGTGTGTGTGTTGGGGGGTGGGGGTGTAGTAGATCTAATCTTATTATGTACTACATTATATTGTTGTGTGTCTATATGTCTGTGCATCCTGAGTAGAAAGACGGGATGTATATAGACATAGGTGACGGGTTGTGGTGTGTGGCATGACGTGCTTACCCAGGGCACACATGGCCTACATTGTCAGAATCTTCAATTACACTGATTTATTACTCCATAATAACCAGCCCCCAGCGTGACGCTTTACTCTATACATACATACGCTATACAGTCTCCTCGGCATCTATATAGGTCAGGTCTGCCTCTTTTTTTTTCAATTTATTTGTATATCTTACCTTCTTTTGAAGGTCATTTATATTCTCCTATAGTACTTATTTTGTTCATGTTCACAAACATGTCTGGCAGAGCTATACTGTTGATCTAGGGGCAGGAATATGTGGATCCGTGTATATATTATATTGAAACAGGAAACAGAATAACATTACATAGGGGGCCTACCCATGTGTACTTTCACTATAGATGTATACATTAAACGTACATACATCCTGTTAAATACAAAACCAATATGTACATGTATATTTAGCATGACTTTGTAGTAGTAGTGACTTGCACACTTTACCACCAACAATAGGACATGTATCATAGCTCAGCAATCTCTATGTATTTTTATCCTATTTTGTCTGTATATATCATTGTATACAGTAAACCCACACCAAACTATGTCCATGTCTATAGAACATGGCATGGGGTATTGTGTGCCTGTTATGTCGTATTGCATGTGGCATGTATATAAATACCAACATGGCTCTATGCTAACACGACAATTGCTCTGCAGGGGGTGGGCGTGTGAAAGCATGTAGAGAACATGACCAGGGAAGTA
This sequence comes from Harmothoe impar, assembly GCA_947462335.1. NCBI lineage: Eukaryota > Metazoa > Annelida > Polychaeta > Phyllodocida > Polynoidae > Harmothoe > Harmothoe impar. The sequence continues at coordinate 67,322,504 of OX381707.1, read as the reverse complement.
ATGCAATCTGCCCCTCCAGGGACCTGCTCTGATTTGTAATTTATAGACCTGCCACGAGGGGGCAATCGGGGGCAACATCTATACACAACTGCAACATACAACTACAGGTAGTCACATCACGAGTCCATTATCTTTTCATGTTTCCTGTTTCTAATAGTCACATGCGTTACTGATTTAGTATTGGTCATTTAAAAGTTATCTTGATAATATTTCAGTAACTGTGGCTTTATATTGGTACCTCAATGTGAGTGGCGGTTTTCATGGAATCTCTTCATCATGGATACTTAAACTATAGCTCATAGTATTATATTACACTTTATAGAGGTATCAATAGGTCAACCAACTTACACAGGCCATTATGAATTGTTCATAATGACCGATTTATGACTAAACATCTATTTGATGTTAGCATGATCATTTACCTTCCCAATCAGAGCATGCAGCCATGGGGCTTCTCTATAATGTCCTCACATGCAACATTTACAACGGCTAACCGTCATCAGTCACCAGAGTGACAGAGGGGGTGTGTACAGGGTGGCCTGGGAGCTCCTCTCCTCACCTGGGATCTTTATGGAGGCCAGGGTAATCAACCTCAGGTATGTAAATCCTACTTTGCAACAAACGCGATTGGTAACTGACAGGTACACAGATATTATGGGGGAATTGGCTTGATAAGGGTAGAGTGCAAATTACTTTTTTTTTCTAATCGTGTAGCATGTTCTCAGAGGGGAAACTACAGCATCTCACACAGATTGACCTAGGGTTCTAACTACTTTATCATTTATGGGCTTGATAATATTATTTATAGTTAATTAATCTCCTATACCACACCCCTACACATGTGAAGCATTCATTGCTGCACATTCAGGTCAAGGTGGCATCAATGCCCCATCACACAATGATATAGGACCTCATTCCTCAATACCTTCAGGTCACACCCCAGTGCATGTACTAAGATAACCCCTAGCTTTATACAATCTGAGGCTGCCCAGGGGGGTCATACACCGCATCCAGCCCAGACTCCTACATGCTCCTGTTTCCATGGTAACTGGTATACACATTACCAGTCAGGGGAGCACCACAGGTGTGCGGTTGGATAGACTATGGGTACTAAGGTAGTCTGGACGGGTCTCACCTACAACCACTGACCCATGAATAAATAACCAGCCACACGCCATCATTGAAAATAATATAGCCTACCAGCAGGAGACAAAGCAGGGGTCTGTGCAGCACGGCAACAATAACACTAAAACCCACTGGAGGGGTGGCCTATGATGGCAGTCTAGTAGGGGCTGTAAAGACCTAATGTCACCACTACACGCCATCGTCACATGGAGGGGCGGCTGGCGTTTTGGCAACCATACAACACCCAACCTTTTACCAATATCGATTTTCTCTCTCCACCCCTTCGCTATCTCTGGCTATTTATGTTTATTATTGGCTTTAGAAACCTTGTTGAATATGTTTCCATTGAGTGTGTTTTCAAATAGTACCCATCTCGCACACACGTATACATATTGCATGAGGAATGCATCGATTTCTTTCTTTTTTAGAGCATAACCAGAGTTAATAGCTCTGTGGCGGATCCAAGGGGATGAAACATTGAAATGTAGGTGGGGTCGGCTGGAGGTTGCTTTGAGGGCTATAAATGAAATGTCACATGTCTAAGAACCACCTATATCCAGATATAAATATATAGATATAAATCAGTGCGCCTACATACGGTAGATATCTCTATCTAATTAGATGGGGAAATACGCGTCCATCAGGTAGACTGCTTTAGGTACAAGTGCCGACGCTAGTTACCAGTAGGTAGCTCCTAATGACATACCGCCGGAAGCACCTCAGGTAGCGACACAACCAGCTCATTAGAGCTGCTCCTGTGCAATCTCCAAGCAGATTCTGGAAGGCTCATTTGCCAAATTTCTGCTTGGAGCTGCGTCAGTAACAGGAAGACCTCAGAGGGTCCCTGATTAACCCGCTTCCCGTCTCCAGGGGCTTCAGGTCATTTCAGGGTTGATTTGTTGCCGAGCACCACCTTATATCATCGTCTAGTGGTCAGCTATTCAGCCAACAGGTTCCCGCTACTGGCATATACGGTCTACACTAGAGAGCACGGCCACTTTGTTGGGAATTCCCTATGGAAGTGAGATTGGTTTGTTGGAGAGATGCCACTCCTGGGTAGACAACATGCAGCAAATGTTAGGAATTTGGTAATTAGATTGATAGAAGAACTCACAAAAAGGGTAGGATTTCCCGCAAAGGCAAGAAATTGACATCATTGTTATCATAGTGGTGTCTATAATGGTTTTTAGTCCTATTGTCTTTTAATATAGGACAATATAGGAAGCAGATCAAAAGTATAGCGGCATTCCTGTCTGGGTCCATCATTAAATTAATGGGAACTGGACTACTTGTATCATAGAGCAGCTCTGCTCGTGCCGGAAGTGGTAGATAGCTTACTTCCGGTCTGGGAGCAACTCCAGGTGTCCTGGGTAATGGAGTCTCATTGTTTATATGTGGGCAATGGGGGCTGTGTGAGGAGTAGGTTGTGCATAGGACCTGCCTACTGTGAGGTACACATAATGGGTAAATTGTGAAGGTATAGTGTAGATCAATATATGCCCCACATACACTAATCTCATCCATACCTCCAGCCCCCCCCCCCCCACTACACATACCATTATGCAGCTTCAGAGGTAATAATCCTCTCCATACACTCTCTCCTCTATATAAGATGAGGGCTGGGATCAATAACCTTCTCAGAATAGCCTCAGAATAGCCTGTCCTCTGAGCACTGATTCCTAGTGGCACGCCACCCCGTCGGCCGTCATTCAGTGCCACGTCCTGTCGACACGCGTCCTTCATTATTAACACCCCCAACCCGCCACCCACACACACACACTACAAGCTCGCCCACTCCCAGCTCAATGCCCATGGCCAAGATCCATCGCCGCCAAGTGGTTAAATGGGTGCACGATTGGTGGTGCAATGAGCTCCATTGGGGCCAGAAGGCATGCAGTGGTTGTAACGGGGGTGGAGGTAAGGCACGCATGGGGCTGCGTGCCTGGAGATGGGGTATACAAGGCAGGTGGGTGCAACATTTCCTTGCCCTCATCAGGCAACCTATCAATACTACAGGTACTCCAGTAAAGGGCACCTGCTATTAATATACCCCTACATCTACTTCCACAGTGGTCGGGTGTGGTTTATTTAGTACATTATTGTATAAGATCAATGAAGGCATACCTTTACTGTACGAACCCATCAGGTGTAGGGCGTTCCCTATAGCTTAGGTGCGCCCCCCCACCTCCCACTGGACACAATGCCACATACAAAGGCGGCTGAGTTGTATCGAGCAATAGGTGAGCTGCTCACACTAACACAGGGAACTGGTGCAATGACCTGTTAGTACCTGAGTATTGTACACCAGTGCTATTCACCTCGGGTCAGCAGCTAGGACGTTACTAAATACAGGTCACTATCTGACACCGACTCACTGCACTATCAATATGAAGCAGTGTGATCTAAAATCTGTACACATGTATGTGTCATAATATGTTAGATCATTGTACATGTATTCCGGCAACCATATTGAATGCTGCTTCAAAAATGTTGCTGCTGCCTCGCTGACATTGAAGCCAGACCACAAGCAACGTTCGTTGCGAGGTAGCCACATTGAAACAATCACTCACGATAGACCCAATGTTGAAGCCACACACTGGAAGGGCGAAGGAAACACTGGAAGCCACCTTCCTAACACTGAAGCCAGGTTGGAAGCCACATCACTGACAACGAAGCCACTCCATTTAAAATGTTGCCAAGAGTCAACAAATAGGTCACTCATGTCCTCATGAACAGAGGGAACTCAGTTTGTATATCGATACAACCCAATAGCACACTCTTCATCTGTCGGCCCCCGTGTGTCTACATGGATGTTAACGGTGTCCTGAGGTAGGGAGGTGTAAGTAATCTGCTAACTCACTCAGACAACCTGCTGTCTATGATATATAGCACGGCAAGCCAGACAGCGACACTCCTCTACTTTATCATTGTGAGTATATAGACTGCCGTCCACATAGACCATGGAAATAGCACTGTGTTGTCTTAAAATGCTAGTCACCTCTTCCCTTCTTATAGCTACAGTGCTCTTAGCTATTAACCCAGTATATTTTTCCGCACTCCCAAGGCATTCCTTAATCTTTCATAAGCTGTTTCCCTTTAGTTTGGTATTTTCTCGAAAAAATCATATGCAGACCTTGGAAATTAAAAGTGATCCCTGCACTAGAAGGACGGCCCAGCAATTCACCCTCAGTTCTCCACCCAACCTGTACGTATCCTCGTTCCATAGCTCTCTGAGTCTCAACCATCAAAGGTCAATGGCTTTGGATCTAAGCCCTTCTCCTTCCCCCGCTCGTGTGGTGCATTGCCCTCAGACTTACAGGGCACCAAAGACGTCAAAGGACATTAACTAGCTCTGAGCAGACATGGAGAGGCAGTTAGGATGACAATGTGGCCACTCCATCACTGATGACCCTTAGAGGGGAATGCCCCCATCCAATGTCTAACCTTCAAGGCTAACCTTCAAGGATGTCCTCGGTTACCAGCAGTATAGGTAAAAGTTTCAGCGGTGAATGTCCTACAATGCCTTTATGAGTTTCAAGTTTAGCACTATAATTAATTATAGTGTTTGGGGGGCTTTAGGTGCAAACTTAGCGTTATGTATGCTAACAGAATGCACATAAATTCCATCTTGCCTCATGAACTGCCTCCCTGTTTACCACATGGTGTGGTGACTGGATGGGGAACGAAGATGTTAAGTGTGCCTGTGAGAAGAGAGTCTTTTTTTTTACCCATCTGCATCTTTTAACAGATCGCTAGCCGAATACACCTGTCTTAGGCCTTTTTCACACCCTCGGCCTCTCCCAACTTAGCTGCTCTGCTTTTTCCACCTCCCCAGCCCAACCAGGTGCGCTGTACATTCCTTTAAGACCAGGTAAAAAGAGCAAACCCCAGGTAAACATGGCAGGTAAGGAGGCAGGAGGTGAGATGGGAGCAGACTTGGGAGGCATACCAAGTACTGTCCCACCCAGCGCCTCCCTAACCCTGCAATGGCTGCATACATGCCCTGATCGTAATAATGCGTAGTGCACCTCTGGTAAGTAACTCGCCTGGGCTGCATTTACCATCATGCCGACCCTTCGAGGGTATATCAACATTGTAGAGTCAATAATGATGCTTGAATGCAGCACCGACAAGCTACTCACAGGGGCTGCATTCATGAACCTGGGCATACTACATTGATGTACTATGCGGCCGTTAAAGGGTTAACCTAACGTGAGAAAAAGCACACTAACGTGGGACAGCCTGTGTTGACAGGTGTACAGTGTAAAACGGGGCTCCACGACCATGGTAGGGCTACAGGGGTGTAGGGTTCATGGGATAAACATGGTCACACCCTCTTCCGGCTTTACCAGTAAGTCACCTCTCTGGTCACATGGACAGTCTCAGAAACACATCCTTTGTTACTGTAGCTATCTTACACAGCACACTATGCCCTAGTGCTGCAGGAGGATGCGAAATCCAAATAATGCCATTTTCCATTTTGACTTTTTTTTTTGCCCTTTTGGATACATTCATAAAATGACAGACAGACCTCAGGATTGTAAACCGCTTTTAAGAGGACTCCTGTGCCATTACTATCATTACAATGCCTATTTTATAACCAAAGCATGACCCACTTGTCATTTAGCAAAGTGGCCAGGAATATTATATCCTTATAATCCTATTTTTAGGGGCAATTTAATCATTGAACCTTCCTAAATAATGCCTTTTGACCGACCATCTCATTTACAAAGTCATCAGCGGTAATGTCACGTCGGGGTGTTGTTACAACGAGATGAGAAAGCGTTCAGCTCCGTTACCATTTTTACCAAAGACTCGGATTTAGAGTGACAGCTAGTCAGTACCAACGCAATTTGCACTTGAACCAGAACACTCACTCAGTCACCAGAAACTAGGCCACCCTTCAAGTGCACATCAACCCAACCAAAATAAGACACTTTTTACTCACCAACAACTGGAATAGTAAGTGATGCAGGGACTTCTGTATGATTAATGTGCCATCATACATCAAGATGTTTTCTATAATTGCAAATTAGCAGACGCCTTCAAGGCACAAGATTACCAGCTAAAATGTTGATGTTTAATGAGACAATTATCACTAATTGCCTCCGATTTGAAACCGCACGTTTATACCAGTTATTGTATAGTTTTACGTGTATATATTGTACCTGCAAATCCAACAGAGAACTCCCGAGGTAAGGTAAAGCCTCCTTCAGCCAAGAAGCCACTGTAGGCCTTCAAGTCGGAAGCCACATGGGAAGCCACTGTAGGTCCACCGCTGAGTCACAGCGAGAGCTGCTTGCAGACCAATGATAGTAGGCTATCAGTTATCTAGATACTTCCCGGACTCCGATTGTGAGATGAATACAAGATGGAATTCTTAATGGAGCAGTTAAACTAACAGTTTGGTCTACAACTAGTACAAATGGAGAGCTCCAGTTCTGTCTGTACATTCACTGCTGGTTCGTGGTAGAACTAAACAGAACCGACAGTAACCAGCGGAGGGTGCCGCGTCACCTGGCGGGAAGCCGCAGAGTTGGATAAAATGTCGTCTGCTTTTCAGAAAACGAGATGCAACATCCACGTCCAACTGCACGGGTGGTGGACGGAATCGACATCGATAATTACCGGTATGTTAATAATACAGCTGTGACTGTCTTGCCTTGTAGCCTTTAAGCCACGGCCTTTTTTTTCATATGCAATTTATAATACATGCATAATACTGGGAAAGAAGTAGTGTTCTCCCCCATTTGGACATTGGACATAGTTTCCGATGGCATCTGGTAGCTTCACTGACAATGGAGTTGCATATCTTAACATCAATATATAAAATCTCGCTTTGATGACAAACGTCTGGATGGAAAGCCTATTGGATGGAACCCCCTCTTTTATGCGCATATTCATAGCAGGCTTCTAGGAGCCTATAGTAGCCTATTGTCCACAGTAATCCAGCCTCCTGGGCCAAGTCTGGAGAGTCTGCTACACAAACACATCAACATTCTAGTCCTAGACACTGTGGTGGTGGTGGAGGCCTGCAGGCCTGGGGTTGGGTAGAGGAGCAGTGGGTGGAAGGAGATGTGCCGTGTGTACAGTTAGAGAGGGTGGGTGTCCTCACCAGGAGAGGAGGCACAAAGCCCCGCCTGGAGGCAGCCCCTCCCAATGCTTTATACTACCCACCTCCCTCTCACTGCCTCTTTTAACCCTTCTATACTCATTGTACTCTCTCCTCTATATTATTCCTTTTTCTGTTCCTTTAATTATGCATTGCATAAAATTGCTATTGATCATATTTGTGAGATTCATTTCTAGGAACGCAGAGGAGGCAATTCCCATCATAGGCAGAGTGAAATATATTTTTGTTCTCTTTCTAATTTTATCAGTTCAACTTCGCGTGCAATCCAATTCAACGACACATAAGGATGGTACCCCGATAAGACTGCGGAGCTGCCCAGTGGCTGTCGAATTCATTTTATCATTATTATTTCTCTTTCTTACATCTTGTATGCACTTCATTCGGGTTACATTGGCCTATGGTGGAGGGTGGAGGATCCCGGCTCGGCCTCCCTGCAGCAGACACTGACAGATGACTACAGACCACCAGTGGAGCAGCACACCTCCCTGCCTGCCACTATGTAATCCAAATAGCGCGGCAAAACCGCCGCATTGTCGTCTGCTCACGTCCCAGATAGGCAACAAAGGAAACTGACATTCAATCTGTCTCCTTCACTTTTTACTATTTTTTGTCCCCACTTTGGGTTATTTTTTCTTGACAGTTTCCACTGACTTGTGGCAGATGAGCCTGTCATGTTACTCCCTCTTCCATCTTTTTGGCGTGCTCTCGTAAGAGCTATTTTTATTTACGTTGACATTTCATTTTGGTGGCTATGATCAGCAAGGAATCAACAGGTCTGGGTTTATTTAATCAAAGTTCAAAATTCAGAACAAGTTCTTCGGGGTTTTAGTCATAAACAGAGGGAACTTCAGACATTCTACTGCAAACGTAGATATTTGTGCACAAATTTTCACAAATTTGCTAAATTATTGAACAATTTCCTGTGTATTTGAATTGGCGGTTTTCCGAAATATGACACATTGATTCAATACTGTATAAAATATTTGCGCTGGACATATTTTCGCTGATTTCCAATCCCGCGAAAAAGCGCGAAAATATTTACAATAAACATGAACAATCTCATATTTAAAATTTTAGATGAGGTTTGAGCAAGTCTACCTCAAATAGTGGCATCAGATAATAATAAGCCCACTTTACGGCAGTGCTTTACATGGTCTGTCCACCAATAGTGGCTGCAGTACGCCGCCAACGCTATTGATTGATCCTGTATCGAACTGTGATCGATGAGCACTACACTGCCTGCCCTACCCAGCTACCTATCCTCCCAGCCCCCCCCCCCTCCACCCAGTCACCATGCCGCCTACAAACATGTGTCCAGGCATCAACCACCCCCTGACTGCCTCTCCCCCCCCCCCACCCCCCGATTGGCGGCAACTCCCACTGCAACTCAAAGTGTTCAATATTGATGCTGGGCCACTGCACCAGTACTACCAATCAGCAGGTCGATACCACTCCTGTTTTGCAGCATTCTCTTAGTTTCTTTTTCAACCGTATTGCAAACTTTCAACATTGGTATCATTTGTCCCTCACTGCTCATGAGCTCTGGTACCCAAACTCTACCATCAAAGACCTGATGGCATCAGATGCTCAATTTATTTTGTATTTTTCACGACTCACTGTTGGTATATCCATGTGAGCTAGCTACAGAAGAGGTGAAACACGTCTACCGTTTTCAATACCACAAGTGCTATTTCATGGTACCACATATTTACCGCACCATATCAGACTACATGTATTGCCAAATATAGCATGGATACTCCTCCAGGCTTCATGTCACGGGAGGCATGTCTGCGTGGGAAAACATGCTGCGGCAGACATCACGCTCTGTATCCCAACAAGTTTTTAACTGTCGGCCTTCTCAACATTTACAAGATCAAAATAACTTCATGCTATATTTGAGTACGGCTTATTTTGGCATGAAATACCCACACCCTCCAACACACACACAGCCAACGGATGCCTGCATTACACATTACAGCTCAGATATCAAGTTTAGTCTTTGTCGGTCTCACCAAGAGCTCAGAGATCTAAAATAAGCTGGGAAGAGCCTAGTGTGAGTTGGTGGGGAGTAGGGGTGGGGGGAGGGGGGTTAACGTGAGGAGGGTACTGGAGGCAGGTGGGTAGACACACAGACATACACCTGTGCGCCTACCTGTCTCCAGGGGGCTCCTCACCTGAGCTAACAGGTATGCTATAATTCAACTGCTCTGGGAAACAAGTCTGACAATGTCGACCATCATCATTGACTAACTTCTATGGCTTCATTGTGCAGTGAATTTTGATATATCCAATTGGTTACGATAGATACGAATATTGCATTGTGCTGAATGAGTCCACTCTATTTGATACATGCCACAAGTAAGACGAGATGTAATTAGTTTCCCAAGTATTGCAATTACTGAGAAAGTAAAAGACCATTGAATATATGCCAACACCTTGGATAATTAGTAACATTTCTCCAATTGTGATGTGTTTCCAAAGAGGTGTTTACCCAAATGCAATTATTAAACGTCTTATTGATTATCATCTATCTTGAAATTGGTCTGCAAATACGGCTATATATAGTTATTTCAGACAGGTATTGTATATACATAGGCTGCCTACAGGTACACAGACAAGAAGAGACGCTCAATGTGTTCTGTCATGTAGCAAACATACTCCACAAACACCAACTACCACTTGGCCAACCGCCAAGGTCACTTATTAGTTATAGGTCAAACCAAGGTCAAACTAGGGTTAGCTACTACTACATGGGAGTAAATACAATATGGAAGTTTTTGCCAGTTTATCAACATCATACACTTATGACTTCTACATAAAACCGTTCTCAGAAGGACCTCGATATTCCCTATAATGAACCCTCCATGTCGACAGAACTGACAACCGACACCTGTGCATTCAGTGTCATTCGGGGTGTTATTAAAGTTGAGCGTTGTTTTTTATCCCTTCATTCCCTCACATTTCTTTGGTGACATGTCATATTTTCCCACCGTGTTTTGCCATAACTGTGGGCACACTGCTGTAAGAGACAAGTGTCAAATTGGAAGGGGAAACCTCCCCAACCTTGTCAGCCAACTGTACAGAAGACTTGGCCTTCTATTTACCTCCATGGCGAGGAGGCTTGCCAAACACCACACATCCCCCCACACTCCTGCTTATTCCCTCCTTAAGGATTCTTAGAATCCGGAATAGTCAGATGGCTCTGTGTATATGTTTTTATACAGTACATAAAAGCCCCTTCTTTTCTGTTTAAATTGGTCACAGACACTACAATTGGTTGTTAATCATCATCCAGGAGGTACAGCTCTTATTGACATTACGCTCAGTCAGTAGCAAAGAGGGCAAACTGACATTTCTTAGAAGGTGGAGTAGGCAGTGTTGACAATGGGAAGGATATATCTCACCATCATGATCTATTTATGTCGATGTGTGTCTGTGTGGCGACATAATGGTAGTATGGGTTGTATTATATACCAGTTATCTATCTAGAGCGGAGGCTTAAACGCTCCACTTACGATATACACTTCCGAGACGCTACGTGACGACAGCAGCAAAAACCGGAAATACAATGTGAAAACACCAGAAGTGGTACGGCCACACCAACCCGTTCTAACGCGTGGTGTGTGAGGCTGCCACCAGGACGCAGCACCGACCAGGTTGTGGTGTCTGCTACCTGGCCAGGCTCCCAGGTAAACACGGACTGAGGGCTGGACGAGAGATAATACTGCTGCTGTGTGCACAGCCCACCTGACACACTACACCCTACCTACTGGAGCAGTCCCTACCTACCTACCCACCTACCTACTACCCCCTTATAAACAAACACACGCAGCAAACAAACACAGGGGCTTCCAGCAACACACCTGCAAGGTCCTGCTCCTATCTATCTGGGTGTGCTTCAATACCTGTTACTAGTATTCACAGCCTTCTCATCTTGCTGACTGACAGTGTCAGTGACCCCCCCTCCCTCCCAAATAAAAACACACACAACATTCCACATCTATTTATTTCATATTTGACTATAGATTTGGTATTCCAAATTGGTGCTCCCCTAGTTTCATATTGAAATGCAAATCTTGCACCAGTATTTTCAAGTTTAAATTCAAACGACTGCCAGTGCCAAGCTCCATGTACAACCCAATCATCTCCCATTAGGTAGTCACCCACAACTACACCAGCTATTTGTGATATGCATTACATTGCACCTGTTCCCGGGCACCTGTTGCTGTACTGAGTAGGTCTGAGCTGGACATGGCCATATGAGCTGCTCACTGTGCCTAAAATAGACACAACATACAGTGCAGTCATTCCTGTCTATGTGCCAGGTAAAATATGAACAGCATACGCTGCATTACATTCTCAGATTCAGTGTACTATTCCTTATATGGCAGACATGCCAATTTAGCCACAGCTTTAATATCTATAAGGCCTGGATTTGTGATGGCTCATCAGTCAAGAGAGCGTGTCTCTGAGATGTCCTTTACTGTCTTATTTTTATTCTTTCAGTGAATCATATACGTACATGTATAAATATATATGCTCTATTTGACTGTTTAAACCGCCCTATAATTAGGTGACGTAGAACTTGATGGTTCCCGTGGCTGTAACTAGTCTCCACCTTAGTCCTGACACTGGTTTATACACTTGGAGCTACACTCCCAGTGGTGCTGATCTGTTGAAGGACGAAGACCACAGGCCTCAACGTCAGTCTACGTCACCCCCGTGTACCAGCAGCCGTGGACGTGCCGTCATCACCGTCGCTAACGACCTCTGTCGGCAGCAGTCGTTACTACAAACTCAGTCCATTCTAATGGTGTGGCAATGATGCAGAGTTATTTCAGGGACTGGAAGGACCCTTGACCATATTGTAACATATTGCTGGACGTTCTCTCTGTCAGCCATTACTCCTTGTACTAATTTGTAAGCTACCCATAATGTGCCGTAATCGTAGCGGAAACTTCACACCTCGGACTGTTTCCCACTTTCTTCCAGCAAAAACGATGGCTGAGACTATATCATGGCTCTTCCCTAGCTCGGGAAGGGGTCCAGGTTGGACTAGATCGTTACGTACCGTGGGGGCAGCCATACATCAACCTAGTTCCGGACGCCGACACCAGGGCCCACACACCAACCACACACCACGTGGTGTTCCGCTATATGTGACGTTGACGTTGACGTTGACGTCGACGTAGAGTGCTGACACTGAACCGACTCGGCCAGGTAACATGGGTGACCCTTGACCTTTTGAACTTTGGCTGGTAAAGTTGGTGGTGAGCATGGAGTGAGCTGGAGCTTGTGGAATGTGACTTGATGATGACAAGTTAGAGTAGCTCCAGGACAGGTGAGCAAATGTGAGCAGGTAGGTTACAAGACTTGACTACAGTACTAGAGAGTCCTACAGCACCAAGAATCAAGTGCCTACCTGCGAAGCCAGAAACTTTAGCAAGGATCTCATACTCCTTGCCCTTAAAGGGACTCGCTACTTGTCGCAGGATTACTGATGTTCTATTGACTTTTGCATATAACTCAGGATTATGTTAGTTTGATTTATTATCTAATAGAAAATCAAAAGAAATTGCCATGTCGCGGTACTAACTTTCATCATACGGCCATTTGAGCAAAGGAGTACCTTAACTATAGAAATGAATAGGAAAACAGCATTTTCACATTATCTGTCATGGATAATCCTCTTCTTCTATTGATATTGCAACCAAACCTTGGGAATGTATAATGGACATCTATACAAACATTTTAGGACCAATAAAACAGGGGGTCACGGATGAAATGAGAAAGACATGAATTTTAGAAAAATATTTCTTTTGCCTTAACTATAGGATCCTATGGGTGTCCTAACAGTGAATATATGTGAACAATGGAGGTATACTGTCAAAATAGCAAATACAAATAGTTGATATAGGGAAGGTGGTCTATATAGGAATATAAATACAGCTTAAAGAATACTTTTCATGAGCTTCGATTTTTGCCGCCAGGTGGCTTCTGTGTAGGAACCAGCGATTCCCTTTAAACCTGATATTTCAGGGATGTGCCGAATGACATCAACGTTTATTATATTTCTCTCGGGTCTCATTTTTGCCATATCGAATTATATTAGATCAACTAGATCTTAACGTTTTATTACTGTGACAATCAGGGTAAATTCTATGAAGGGTTCAGACCATATCAGATTGGTGAGCAGGCCATGCATGACCTTCCCGTGACCTCTGCATGCCCCCTATGTCTGGGTAAGGGCATCGTGGATCCCTTCACGGTTGGTGACCCCACTCAGTTGACCTTGGCTTGGAGCCAAGGTTCAGGGTAAGCACCTCCCTATTTATACAGGAGGACGAGCACACTTAGCAGACACCTAAATCAGTGTCAACCTATGTATAGGCCTGGTATAATAACATTTAGGACTTGAAATTGTGAGCCTGCAACCACTTTAGTACCCTCCCCTCGGGCTGAGACCATTGAGACTCAAAGAGACCGATGTTATCTGTCTGGGCCTCATGCCTCCTTTCTATGGTGGTTTTGGACAAGCTGCTTCACAAAGAACATTGACCTCTGAGGGGACAAGGACTTGTCAATGTGCTGTCATTTCAGGATCACATGTAGAATTGCACTACGAAACGTTCACAAATGACATCACCAATTTTGGTTCATTTCCCCAAGAGCCCAGCGGTTTATTATCAGTTAGGATATTACTTTTGACATCTTTTCTGTTCACTTGATTCATTCAATGACAAGTTGTTTAGACCTTGTAAACGTTTCCCTACATGTATCTCATCTATGATGATTTTGTTGTTGCTTATACACGTTGTGCAAACGTAGCAACATACTATTTTCAACTGCTTTCAGTTGTACATTGATCCTGGACCTTCTATGTGTACTATATTTCACCATTATCACCCATCTCTTCTCCTTTCCTTTCAAACTTACATGATCAGCATTGTAAATACCATTCCCTATGTTGGTGATAAGATAGGAAGTGTTTGTCACGTATACACTACAGGCCCCCACTACGATGTACTACTTCCTCTTTTGATCCCCAGGCACACTATATCTAAAGGTCATCTCAGGGTCAGTGATAGACCTCAGGTCAAAGGTCACATCCCGGTGTATCTGCATGTCCTTGTCTTCTATCAGCGCACTGCCCCATGGCTTCTCCCCTCACACTATCACAGACATTTACAAAACCACAAAGCCTCAGTGTTTGCTGTCTTCTTTCTCTTCTTGTTATACGAGGTCTGGTTCTTGATTTGCTAACCACTTCCCATGAATGGTACTTGTGGGGTAGACCAATCTTATTTACACGACCACAACCAACCAACTAGCTTCATCATATTGTCAGGACCTACTTGGTCACAGACGTTTATGTATACAGCTGTATTTATCCCACAAGTGATTAAAAATATAGAGGTCCCTGACCTCTTTTATACCTTTCCTTTTTGCTGATATTAATAACCTGAGCAAAGTATGCTATTCATCAAATGAGTCACATAAGATTGAGCAGGAGAATAACGTGACGTGTCCGTTTGATAGTGTGTACTTGTCTCTGCTACTGCACCCACAGGTCTTTGTCCTACCCACAATGCCCTAGTCTGACTCAGCTCACAGATGGGTACACCACTGATGCCCTCAGCTGGTACCCTACTGATGCCCTCAGCCGGTACACCACTGATGCCCTCAGCAAGTACACCACTGATGCCCTCAGCCGATACACCACTGATGCCCTCAGCCGGTATACCACTGATGCCCTCAGCTGGCAGTGGTACCCTGCTGATGCCCTCAGCTGGTACCCTGCTGATGTCCTCAGCTGGCAGTGGTACCCTGCTGATGCCCTCAGCCGGTACACCACTGATGCCCTCTGCCGGTACACCACTGATGCCCTCAGCTGGCAGTGGTACCCTGCTGATGCCCTCAGCCAGTACACCACTGATGCCCTCAGCTGGCAGTGGTACCCTGCTGATGCCCTCAGCTGGCAGTGGTACCCTGCTGATGCCCTCAGCTGGTACCCTGCTGATGCCCTCAGCTGGCAGTGGTACCCTGCTGATGCCCTCAGCTGGCAGTGGTACCCTGCTGATGCCCTCAGCCGGTACCCTACTGATGCCCTCAGCTGATACCCTGCTGATGCCCTCAGCCGGTACACCACTGATGCCCTCAGCCGGTACACCACTGATGCCCTCAGCCGGTACACCACTGATGCCCTCAGACGGTACACCAGTGATAGCCTCAGCTGGTACACCAGTGATGCCCTCAGATGATTTCTCGCTTCCATTCCCTCTCTCACCACCTCAAAACTTGCTCTCCTTTCATCATTTACTAATCCTCTTCTCAAGTATTATTTTTCTGTATTTTCCCCCAGCTTCAGACTATGAGATCAGGACCATCAGCAAGTCTATGACCAGGGCTTGTGTTGGCGGGGGTGGTTTTGCGTGAGTAAAACACGCCCTCCCTGTGACGGATGGGATCAGCCTCCACTACCGTGGCCCCCAATCCACTCCCCTTTTTACACTCCCCGATGCTGAATTAACCAGCCAAACGCCAATATTCCACACCACCAGGAGGACGACACACACCCTACCAGAACGACCACACCATACCCACCGGCTACAAACTCCACATCCCAATCCCCACCAACGCCAAGATTAATTCCAAATTGAAAAACTGGCTGCCACAATATGGGATTGGGAGGTGAGACAGTAAAACTGGCCCCACAAAGACAGAAGGGCACTGGAGCTGTTCTCAGAGATCCCTTTGTGTGGCGTTATCTGGAACCATGTGATGGGTGCCCCGCCGGGAGGAGGGGATCAGGTTGCCATGGTGACCATAAAGCCGTCAGAGGGTGTGATTTAGTTGAGGGGGGCAGCTGTGGGTGAGGACACTCACGACCAACACTGGGGTATTGGCGTCTCAGCCCGGCGTCTCAGTCTCATAGACACCCACAGCCTCACAGGCATCTAACAGACACAGTAGTAAGCAATGCTTCTTTGGCTTCTTTTTAAAGTCTGGTTCAAGTCTCATTCAAGAGAACAACCCAGACTACTACAAATCAATCTGAGCCTTTTCACGAGTTGTTGACCTATGACCCACTGCATTCCTCTAAAGTCATGACCAGAAGATTGATGAAACCGAATCGATGTAACCTCTGGTCTTGGGCAGATAAAAGGCAGTATATCGCCACACGCCGTGTGGAACGTCAACACTATCTGATTACAGCCTTTTTACTGATATGGGTAACTCACAGACACAGTTAGTGCCTCTTTAAATCAGCAATACATTTGTGTTTTGACAAATGTCGCCGATCTATTATTTCTCACGGTGTGAATGAGACGAGGGTGAGTCATATCATGTTGTTAGTGCCGAAAGTCTATTAATAGAAAAAAGTCTGGGCATACAGATCCCTTTCAAATATGCACCTCACAATTCTACATGGTAACGATGCAGACTCCTGCAGTTCCCGACCTGTTTCTTTTTCTGCTTCCTGAGAAGTTGAGGGTGGAGTTCTTCTCGTGTGTCTTTGTTTAAATTGGCTGCCAGAGAGCCCTACTCTGTTATCATATCTGCCGCACTAAGGGACATGACACGTGCCCCATTATAAATCACCACATTTTTTCATGGTGTGCAATAAGAAGGCTTGCTCCTGCTGGGCAGGTTGGTCCAATATGTTTAACCCTTTAAGGGCCGCATAAGGCGTTAATGTGCTATGCCCTTTGCCGTCATAATGCATGAGTAACTCGTCGAGGGTGCATGTAAGCATCATGCCAACCCTACGGGGTTGATACACTCACGCAGGGTTGGCATGATGCATTCATGCACACCAAGGCTGCATGAATGCATCATGATAAGGGACATAGCACAGAAGCATTATGCGGCCCTTAAAGGGTTAGCACTGGATCTGACGCCGAATACAACCAGACTCACTTATCCTGCTGTGTCTAAACTAGACTTGGCACTGCCTCTATGCTAACATATTCTAATCTAGCTGGTTGCCTATGATAACGCCTGCATTGTTATCATATTCAAATGATCGGAGGCAAAGGCTAGTCTACTAGCAGTTCAAATTGGAAGCAGACCCTGTGCTGGTTCATATTTTATCCACTGTACTTTATTGGTGATGATTCCCTCGTGTTAGTACCCTGCTGACTCTACTGGGACTAGTCCCATTCCCCATGACCTTCCTAGTGACCTTTTACTCTGGTAAACACACACGTTATGGTCCTGCAACATGGGTCATATTTTACCCAGATTCTGGACCGCTATTTTCACCACCGCCCATGGACTTGTACTCTCATATTGCACATATGAAGAGCTTCATTGAATGCATTGCATATTCAGGGTGTCCCAATGATACTGCTTGAGAATTATAAGACATATGCCCTATTAAATGATTTAATGACTATGATCCAAACTGGTCTAGCACTTGAAGCTACTTCAGTAGGTACTGTGCATGGTCCATATTCCTTCCCAGTAGAAGTGCGAATCTAGTCACTAGCCATGTGGAGCATGTGCTCTAATCCATAACGCTATAACGCTAGTGGTGTAAGATGCTAGTAATGTTGTGTGACTTACCTCCATCCCCTATCAGCTTCATCTGCACCATGGACGGGTCCTCATTGTGCACCTCCAGGACCGTGTCGTCCGTCACACTCAGCTCCTGTAAGGTCACAAGCACAGGTCAAATAAGGTCACAGCCACAGGTCAAATAAGGTCACAGCCACACATCAACACACATGTCGAATATTACAGGTCAACACCAGAGATAAACCATGCTCAGCTACAAGAGCAGTTAATGTCACAGCCACATGTCAATAAAAGGGGCAATCAAGGTCATAAGAACATTATCCCAGCGTTGTTTTTTCCTGATGTAAGTTTGTCTTTAAATATGGATCAACCACCAGGTCAGAATATACTATAGACAAACATTTCCTACTATAAAAACCAAAGGAAAACAATATTTGATGAGACGGGAATTATATTTGAACTATGACAGAATTATTACCGTACTCCATAGTATGTTGGGATTATTAAACGTTGTTGAAGACAGAGACAAGTCAACCGTTACATTACAGAAAAGATTAAAAAAAGGAAAAGGAGAAGAGAAACAAAAAACAGAGATGAGATGACAAAATCGTCCATCTTACAATAGTTATGAGTGATAACACGTCTTAAAGGCGCAAATCTCGGTACCCCTCCAGCGACAGTCGGAGTGGAGTCGGGACAGGTACTCAGCCCAATAAATAGGGGCGGTGGGAGTTTAAATGCCCTTCACTGCATCTGGTAAAAACTTCTTAAATGCCCTTCAGGTTGCAGTCTGTGTAGGCCCAAGGGGGCCCTCCTCCACGTCCCAATTTGTGTCACCCAGTTCTGTGTAGCCAGCTAGCACCTTACCACATGGGTCCTGACCCCAGGCCCCCCCTCACACAAACATCCCTATTCATCACCCACCCTCCACACAAACCAGGAATATATTAAGTCCTCTCGGCCATCTTCTTTGTCTGGTCTTGTATGCCTGACTTAGTGGAGGGAGAAAAAAAAATCACATATTTCACCCTCTACACACTGGAGAGAAAAAACACACTTTCTGGTGGTGGAACTATTCCTTAGCTTGCCTCAGATATTTCCCTCGGCAGTCTGTGCGGGTTTTTTTTTGGTTGGCAGAAAAAAGCAGTGTGTAAATTACCGTTATACACGGAGGGACTGTGTGAAGAAGTGAAAGCAAATATTCCCCCTAAGGTATCACTCAGATAGTTGTCTCCTCTTGCACCTGTTGTTGGTGTGTCTTAAAGTATACAGAGGCTGTGTGACCTAGTCACGTCTCCTCCAGCTCCTCCCCACCACACAGGATACAATTTAATGCACACAGACAGTGCCATTTATCTTACCAAGAGTGTGGACAAAAATACAAAAGAAACAAAAATAAAACACCGGTCTAGTTTTTCTCTCCTGTGGTCCTTGTATCATTTTTATGTCTGTCTACACAGAAATACGACCGTGGTTTGTCTTTTTGGGGTTCTTATTTGCTCTTGGTGGTTCTATGTATCCCCTCGTCTCATGTTCAGTATTCTCTGTGTGAATAGCTTCTTTTTCACCTGCTTTCTAACGTTTGTCCTTTTACTTTTTATAGACCTCTTTCCTGTCAGCATTATACATTCGACTGCCCTATTTCATGCCCACCTGCTGATTCTGAAATGAGGTACATGTCTAAGTTTGTCTGGGGCAGGTAGTTGGATTGCCACGTTGTATATTTGATACCATAGTTGGGTAATTCAAGTTGAATTTTAACACTTTGAATACAATGTACTTGATACAGTAGGGAGGTGTAAATGTCAGTAATACACTAAAGGACGCGCTTGAAGCCCTAATATGACATATTTAACACCAGTCATACATAGTAAAGTTTTCTATGTAAATGTCAGAAAAGGGTAGCATTACTGTTCACTATTCCCCATGTATTTCTCCCGTTATTTATGGGGCTTCATGATACGGGATAGCACATGTCGTTCATATTAATATCACTTCCCAACAGTTACAGTTTGCCAAAAAAGCCCACCCGACCACATCTCCTATAGAAAATGTGTCACCTCTTTGCTATTCTTCTCAACAAACCCTCCCCCATCTCTGCTACTTCAGTAAAGATCTCTCCACAGGGCCGTAGTTTTTCTTTCTTATCCTCATTTCGCTCTGGGTGCCAATATTTATTTCCCCTATCACTACTTTTCTTTTGGCACCAATATTAGACCTGTTCCCACATTGTATTTCTCAACTCTCAACTTCTTTCTGACCTAAATGCTGACGTTCTTCACTTATAAAGCCTGATAAAAATAAGGGGAGAAAATTGTGTCTCATGACCTTGAGGCTTTTACACAGAGGTCAAACCGTCCACTTCGTGGGGGAGTACCAAGTTGTGTCGGCTCGCCGCGAGATGGCGTTGCAGGTGCCCGCCTGGTGCCATTAACTTCCGGTAATAGCCTCGTTTCTATGCTAGCCCTGGTGGGGCCCCAGGGTCAAGGTGAAGGTCGGCGGGCAAAGGGTAAAGGTCAGACGGACGCCAGGCAATAAACCCAGAGACGTGTTTCACTCCTCAACGTCACAGTGGACAGTAGACTTGCTACTTTCCTAACTTGAAAACACATGTGGCTACCATGGTATATATATTGGTAAATTCAAGTAGACTTATGCATGTCTGAAATTCGCAAAATCCATTATCAGTGTCACAAACATATCAAAATAGATTTGCTGGTCACTTTAATTAAGGACCTTCTTACTCTACATTTACCAACATTAGAGGAAGGCTAGAGCCAGAATCTAGATGCTCTCCTGTTCAAATCTTAAGTGTCTTTGCCCATTATATACTTGCATCCCAACCCAGAAAGCTCAGAATAGGTGTTGGCCTGACCTGCCCGCACCCCTGGTGACCAGATAAAAGGGAGATAACGCCCAGACAAGTTGAGTAAATCACAGCTCCCTATGACAACAAGCCCCAACTGAATGGTGTAGGCCAAGACATACACCTTTATGGGTGTCAGGTGTATAGGGCTGGGTGGGTGGTGTTTTAATATGGGGGTGGGTTTATCTAGTCACCCCCTCCCCTACACACAGGTGAGGGGGACTCTAAATCACACAGGGGCCACCAGAGTCCGGTTGCCGTCAGAGTTTATGCCTTTTTAATGGAGTCCGACCGCTGTATATGAGGTCGTGCGTGGGTCCCGAGCCTTGGGGTTGGGGTGGCAGCCGGTGAGTTGGGGGGGGGGGGGCGTATAGGGAGGAGGGGACATAGTGTTCAGGTGTTCTATACCCTTCACCTACAAGGGGGTGTACAATGTTATGTTACTTCCCTCAGCCAACACGACAGACGTCCATACCTCTCTAACCATGTTGCCGTTGATACAATCATTGTTTACGTGTGTTGATATTTCTTCCCATTTCTTCGTGGAAAATATACTTTGGACTAAGCCATTCTATTTGTTGGCCTCACTTAGCTATCACACTGACCATGGCGAGAGCAGTGGAGGCGTTAGATGTAGGGCTATGACATTGGCTGGGGGTATACAATGCAGCAGCAGTGGGGGTGTTAGATGTGAGGCTACATTGGCTGGGGGTATAGCAGCAGTGGGGTGTTAGATGTGGGGCTATGATATTGGCTTGGGTATAGCTGTAGTGGGGGTGTTAGATGTGGGGCTACATTGGCTGGGGTATAGCTGCAGTGGGGTGTTAGCTGTGGGGCTACATCGGCTGAGGGTATAGCTGCAGTGGGGTGTTAGATGTGGGGCTACATTGGCTGGGGGGTATAGCTGCAGTGGGGTGTTAGCTGTGGGGCTACATTGGCTGGGGGTATAGCTGCAGTGGGGTGTTAGCTGTGGGGCTACATTGGCTGGGGGTATAGCTGCAGTGGGGTGTTAGATGTGGGGCTACATTGGCTGGGGGTATAGCTGCAGTGGGGTGTTAGATGTGGGGCTATATTGGCTGGTCCTGTTTGAGTTGGCGCTGTGTGCACGGGGCGTGTCAGTGTCAATTTGAGCGGCCGACAGAAGGTCAATATTTAACTCTGGTCGTGGACGTGTTGTGAGCCCGGTACACAGGTCCTCTATTCATCAGCTCCATGCCTCACTGTAGGCTCTGCTCCATGGTAGACTAACATTTTAGCCTCAGCATGCTTTTAATATGAGCTGCCCTTTTTATATTCAGTTCTGTCATCGGATGCTGTGTGAACATTCTTACTCTATGTGTCATACAGGAATGATGCCGTTTTGCAAAACCTTACCCTGGGTACATATTTCCCTCAGCTCTTATTACCGTACATTGGACGATATAGCACCAGCTTGGAATGAGCACCTGTCTTGTATAAGGGCCCGGAGTAGGGGAGTCTTGAATTTATCTTTAAACACTGCGATTCAACCGTTTAATACTGGGGCTACATTATCTCATTGTAGGATTTAGTCTGAATTCTGTCAACGATTCAGTGCTTACCAATTATAGACATCAGCTATGTGAAAGATTAATGCATGTGCCTCTCTGCTCCTCCCGAAATAGGCCAGACTGTAACTAACTGAATACTGGGTGCCCCATCTTTTCACCGTCTGAGTAATGTGACACGACAACTTTAATATTTGCTTCTTTATTCTGACTCTAGTCGCTGTCCTTATTTCGCCGTCTGCTTGTGGGTGAATAACACTTCCTCCATTAACCCTTTAAGGACCGCATAGTGCTTTAATGTACTATACTCTTAGTCGGTATGATGTAGGCCTGCCGAGTTGCGGGCCTACCCTCCAGAGCAGCATTCCTGCATCATGCCGACCTCTGGGAATGCATCAAGCCCATAGGGTTGGCATGATGCGTGGTGTAGCCATGGCGAATTACGCGCCAGGGTGCATTCATGCATCATGAGAATGAAGGGCATAAAGCATTACAGCACTCTGCGGACAGTAACGGGTTAATGTTCCTATAGAGACAGGGGCAGCATCTCATCATCGGTAATATCACTTCAAAGCGGCTGACCTTTCCTTGTGTCAGGTATGAGGAAGACATGCCTCTGTTCACACATGGAAGGCAACATCACCGACTGGAGGCCTATCCTCAAACACTTCTTATTATAGCCTACATCTGAGGACGTCTACACAGCCTAAGCTTAGCACACAGCATAGGGTGAAGGCTGATAATACTACAGTACATTTATCCTATAGGATACCTCTATCTACAGCTATAGACGAATGACGAAGGGGTCCTTTAACAACTACAGAGTGACTCTCATGACTACTCCACCCATACTTTAGATGATAAGGTGTAGAATTATGGAGTGGGTGTGGCTGTGATAGGGTAGCTGTACTGTTTGATGGATAAGCCCCTGAAGCAGTGGCAGCAGAAGGTAGGATGACGTATGACGGCATACCAAAGGGAGTAGCATGTCACACAGCAGCAACACGAGCTGCTCAGTGTGAAGTAGATGCTAGCCTCCCCCGAGTTGACTGTATCTCCCATTCCAGTACAACTAGCTTATCTATGTTGTGGGTACGAGAGTGCATTGAGTGAAGACATTAGATAGGGTAAATTTATCGTAACAATATGTGGACAGTCGAGGGAAAAGGGTCCTCCAAAGATTAAACTCAATTATAAAATTGAGGTCATCAGCTTTCCAGTGATATATTTCATTAGCAGGTACCACTTCTAGTTTTTGAGAACTGGCTCCTTGAATATGTGTGGGCACTGTCCAATCTCAAATGCCAATAAGCTGTATCTTACTTTGTTTTAGAGATATCTCTATCTAATTAGCATAATTATGAAAATTCCAAAATATCCAAACTTTTTCAAACATTTGATCACAGCTTTTAGTCTTAAAATGGGATTTACATTCTGTTTTCAGCATAAAAATCTTTGTGGGGCCTGTAATCATTATATCTAGAAAAATTCAATTTAGAATGAAAATTATGTTTCCATGGCAACCAACAAGTGCAAAAACACGAATTTAGGCCCAAAAACATTCTTTTTACATTCTAAATATGGAAGGTTTTCACTAAAAATGGAATTTTCTAAAGTGGCTTATTGTATTCTCCATCAAAAAGTAGTATAGAACAATTTTTATGATATTTTGAAAATTGTTGGCTATATGGAGCCCCCTGATGGCCAAAGTTGGAACTAAAAATCCCCCGCAGAGGTCCCTTTTCCCTTGTTGATCCACATATGTATTTCACGTAATTACTATTTTGGCATGAGGTATTTCACATTTTGCATGATAAGGCCACACCAAATTAAAAAGTTGGTCTATGGATTTTGTTTTCCAAAAATAGGTGCGGGAGGGTGAATTTTTTTTTTTTTTTCCCCAAAATTTTTTTTTGTCTATGGATTTCAACCTTAAATTAGGGGGGCGGACGAATTTTTTTTTTCCTGAGGGAAAATCTTTATTTTTTAATATTTACAAACTGATATTTTCAGGCTAACGATGCCAGAAAAGACCACAAAAAAAAAAAAAAAAAAAAAAAAAATCCAATTTCTCAGAAAATGATGCGGGCGCAGTCCATAGACACAATTTTTTTCAAAAAAAAAATAAATTTCCATTTTCGAAAATATGGTGCGGGAAATCCATAGACCAACTTTTTAATTTGGTGTGGCCTAACTTTGTCATTCTCCGAGACAAATTTATCTCTTCTTCCATATATTTTTTCTCGAGATCCATTACAATGCTCATGAACAATTTGTTACATTATTACCTCTAATCCTGAATATATTGTTACATCCCAGAAACAATTTCAAATGGAAATGTAGTTTGTATACATAACCAGAGGCTTCAGGTCATTTGGCCCAGGCTGGTTGCTATAAACAGAAAGGCATGTAAGGATTGTGGATATCTCATCCACCATAAAATCAGCGTCCCCTATCAGAGTGACTATTTGGGTGGATTCCCCAATCGTTGCCTCCAGCTATAGAGATAAGCACTATCAGTGCACACACCTCTCACATACTACCCAGCTCCCGTTATTTGGACAGCTTCTGATAGGATCCGAGTTGCTCGTTGGTGTGTTTAGATGGCCTGGTGACCCTGTGAGCTGCTCATGAGGCGGTGTGTTTATGTGGGGCAGGCTGTACACAGTGCCATTTAGTAGTACATGGAGTGTAGACGAGGACACTCCTACTACCGATATAGGCACTGTTATTGATGGGGCCCTTGATGCGGGGCTCCACATTGGGGTCCCCATGTCCCCTATCGATTTTAAGATAGGCTCATATCCTAATCTTTTTATTCCTTCATTGATATACGTGAACAGGCTTGGCTCACAACCGGTATTTTTGAGATTTCTACTAGAAATCTGTTTGGCAATTTGACCTATGGACCCACATAGTGATGATGTAATGAACCCATTGCACCCATGTTTTGATGATGTCTTGATGATGCCACAGCATGTTGCCAATAGGCCTGGTCTGGTCTGTTGTTTATCACCAGTCATTAAGGTGGCACAACGGTGAGAGGCCCTCCACCATCTTCGTCCACACGACCGGTATTTTTAACATATATTGAATAAAATCAGAAAACACCAACTCAACTAAAAAGTCCTAATTGCCTGTGTACTTACCCTGGTGTTCTCATTGTAGGAGTGTATGACGGCGGTGTACCACTGCCGGGTGCCCTCAGCACAGTAGACCTCGACTCGGTAGCCGACCAGGACGGAGGGGGTGGTCAGCAGGATGCTCTGTCCGTCCTGCTGCTCCAGCCACCTCCGCACTGCCTTCCGTACCTCAGGGTCGTCACGGGCGGGAGACTGCACTGACGTGTCGTCATCCTCAAACTGTAGGGGGGAAATGAATGGAGAGATGTTTAGATATCTATAATGTATAAGTATAATGTGGTTAGAATCAATGCGATCCACCCTCCCCTTTCACACTGGGAATGAAGGGGGGGGGGCATACACGCTGCAAAAGTGTGCATCATTATTATCGACCTAAAGTTGTACTGTACAATGTGTATGTTGTATGCAAATACTTTTTTATTTTATTTGAAATGACATTTTTGGTGTTGATGTTTTATTTTTATTGTTTATAATAGTTCCTGCTAAAAAATTAAATGGTTTTATCTTATCCTGGTATTAGATGATACAGTGCACTTTGACGAATACATGTTAAGCTCCAGTCTGTCGGTTAAGTTTACGAGTGATGGATGGGTAGTTTAACAGTATATTACAACCATGTCTTTGTGAGCCATCCCAAAGGTCACCCCCCCCCCCCCGAGATCACATGGTGCACACCTGTATGCCCACTCACCCAGTACACCGCACCTATTAGTGGTCTACCCACCTAACATGGCCACCTCACACACCTACTAATTGGTACCACTCTAATTACTTGTATTACAGATATGCCCCACCATGGTTTGAGATCAAGAGTGGCATGGTAGGGGTTAGGGCATGAACTTAGGGATGTCAACTGTGGTACATGTATTGAGATATCGTACTTCATAACTCAGTTTCAATCTGACAGTTTAATTTGATAATGAGTCCGATTATATTTGATTAATACTTAGCCCAATTATTAGTGCATGCTCTAAGATAGAGATCAGATGCGTATATTAACCTTCCCTTAATTGTGCGTGAATTGGGTTAGCATAGCATCTCTCCCTCCCCCTTATAGTTCTGTTCATCACCTCTATTTACATCCCGACATTTTACGATTATTCGTCTTCTTTTTAATACGCATTAATTTTATCCTGGTAAACAAATCTCACCACAAGGTTAAGATAGACACTAAAGTCTAAAAGACATCCAAGACTTGGTATAATGTGGCATGTGCACTGACCAGACTGACCTATATCCATTCACAAGTAGACCCCCATCCATGATGAAGTAGGTTTTATGATAATATCCCCCATAATTCTATCATCCCTATCTCACCATCCTGTCAGCCTCACACTACAAGACCCCATTACACCTCTTTGTAACACCCCCACACAATCCTCACCAGACAACAGAAAAGGGAGGGTGGTCCACTGACCTTCACCTTCAGTTACCTGCCAGTGGGCGGGGGTCATAGGGTCAAGGCTGGCGTGACCTTGACGTGACTTTGCCAGGTGTCAATAGGTCAAAGACAAACCAATAGAGAGGGGTTCATAAAGAGGTGTGGGGCGGGGTGTCAGGTGTTGGGGCTCTGTGTACACCTGTGGGTGGTGGGTACCTCTGTTTGCCCCCCCCCCCCCCCCCCTCTATTCACCTGGTCAGCCCCCAGCCACCATACACATCCCATCATACACCCACCTGATGGGTCACCAGGCCAACACAGGTGTCTATTTACCAACAGGATGGGAGGGAGCCACTCATATCCGGCCTTTACCTGCTGGTGGGTCTCTGGTCTCACCTCTCAAAGCTGCCTCAAGCCCTTCATGCATTGACAGCAACAAGGGGTACACAGAGGCAGAGATCATTGTCATGGTCTGTTACTGTTGGTGTATTTCAGTCGGTGTTTTTCTCTCCAAAGTCTGTTATTGTGTTGCAAATGTGGTCATACTTAAGTACAGTGAAGGCTGTTGTTGATACGGGTTCAGTGTTATGACGCGATGTATAATTGCTCTGACATATTTTACATTTGTACTAACGAGATGGTGTTGGTACATTGTACTGTAGGAATTGGTGGCGTTGCATTTGTAGTAAATTGGTGACCCTACAGCCTGCCTGCACCTCAAGGAATTTGTGGGATGATAGTTCAACCCAAACTAGCAGGTCTCAACTAACTAACATATCTCTGTCCTGAGAGACAAAGGGACTCCCCTCGGCAGCAGCATGTCCCTTACCAATGGGTATTACACAGTAAACCGTCCATGCCTCACACACTGTCAGACCCCTTACATGCCACGTGTTGCAGAAATATGACCTTTGATACCAGACCCTAAGGCACACCATACACTTCTACTCAACAGCCAGGAGATTGGGTTTTCTGTGTGCGAGGGGGGGGGGGGCGCACACGACCCCCCCCCCTACTACTACAACAACGCCCATATATCACCAACATGGGCACCAGAGGAACTAGGCCAAACCAGTGACCTCCGACCTCTGACCCTCTACCCCTTATGGTGGCGGGGTGGATCCAGGGCTGGGAGTCTGGGGGGAGTTGGGCAGGGATAGGGGTGAGGTATGGAGGGTGAGATAGGGGTGAAACCAGACCTGCTGGGTCAGCTGAGGGGTACAGGGTGGGCTTTGTTGGTCTGGAAGCCTGAGTCAACAGAGGGTGGTTAGGGGAGGGGATAGGGGCCAGGGGGTGGTGGTGGTTCACGACGTATGACCCCCTCCAGACATCATCCTCAGGGCACCCCCACCCACCCCACCCTTTACCGTACACACATGCCTGCATATGTAGGCCAGCCTCATTTTTCATCCACCCCTGTGCCTGTTTGACATTTCATCCTGCCTGGGGTGCTCTTGTATGGTCGGCTATACAGCTCTTGGTTCCCTTTTTTGGCAGTGTTGCCACCGTTGTTCTCCAGGACCCCTCACTGTAGTGGCGGAGGTGGTGGTGGTGGTGCCATGCTCTTTATAATGCAGTACGTGCATGCCCACAGATGGATGAGATCCAAAAACACCAGGCCATGTTGACTATCTACCAGGGCCCCAGGCAAATGTCAATGCCCCCCCCCCCTTTCCACATCCTCCTCCAACACAATCTCTCTATACACACTCTTTGAATGACCACATAAACTAGCATGCCTGTCTGCTAGGACGTGTCTGCGTGCTTGATTTTCTACTTGGTTTAGACTGGTGGCGTGTGTCCGGGCATAGCCTTTGTGATGAGATGTACCTTGTGGTAAAGGCATAGGTGTATATCTATTCATTCCTATGGTAAAGGGCGGCACATAGCTCAGAGCTCCTATAGTGGGCACAGACACAGGCCTGTATGATCCAACAATACACTCTCCACCCCCACATCTTACAACCCTAACCTTCACCCTTAGAATAGACCAAGGATATACAGGAGATAGGTAGCTTGTGAGTACTATTTCACACGAAGGTATCATTTGCAGTAGTTCTGCAAAGACTACGGTACTTTAGAAGTGCCACAGCCACAGCTTCAACCAGGAAGCAGTTGCCTCACCTTAAACTAATTTTAAGTTTGACAGCTCATTTAAACATATATCAGTTGTTAAGTTGACACATATATGAGCTTGTTTGTGGTGGACGTGGCGTGTTTACCTCTCAACACTACATACCGTTCTGACCCGAGGTAAGTTCAAAATTCCCTTTCTTTTTCTTGTGCTGGTCATGTGATCCAATCTGAGTGATTTCATTGGCTGCTGGGATGCTGGTCTGGCTCTCCAAGCATTTGTTTAGACCTTTTTCACGATCTATATTTAAATAGTTTTCAGGTGGAAACTCCTACATGAATAGAGGTACTCTATTTATTTTTGAGAAATTTGGAATAGTGGTGGGTCCAATTCTGTGATTGGCCCATGGTGTTTTGTAGTCATGCCAATGATATGGCCACACTCAATTTGGTATCTGGGTATGTTTCGGCCATCAGGTGTAATCTAAGGGGGTATTAAATATTATATTTTTATAGAGGAGTTTTGATTTTGTATTAAACAGAACCTAGTTCCTCTTTGACCAAGTTTGGTTTACCCACGCCAAACCGGCAAAATTGGGCAATTTCCAAGATAAAGAAATTTACCCAATCGGTAAAAAACATTGGTCAGGAAAAATCCTCAACATATATTATATATGAACTTGAATTACTGGACATTTTGATAGTTTGGTGCTCCACCTGATACCAAAGTTGTAACTTCGAAACGAAATTGATGTCAGCAATCCCAAATGATAGGCTGCAAATGTATCTACCCCTAAAAGCTCAAATCATATACAAATTGACATGGACCAGCGGACATTAAAAAGAAGATGAAAGGTCTCACCTATCATCCTGCGGTATATAAAAATAAAATAAAAACAGTGGGGTGGTATCAAACAGTGGTCCTGGAGGGCTGGTTTCAGTCTATCCTCCTACATAAAACAGGCTTAGTGAGCCGGGGGAGAACCGTGTCAATATATGCCGGGTCACACTGCTACATGACACAGGCATGAGGATGCACACAGACACAAGGATACACTCAACCTGCGCACTATATACACCGCTACTCAAAAGATGCAGTCATATATATATACGAGTAGGCCTCTTATATGAAGAGTCCGGAAAGGGATATGTAACCCACAATGTAACCCTGCAGTGCCAACTGTTGTGTATGGTCTATTATTCCATGTGGAGAAACAAAGTTACTATGCTTAAGTACTAGAACGGCCGTTCTCCACACCCCTGTGGAGAAACTGATGCTCATTCTCCACGTCTCCATTCTCCATGGTATAGTTGTGAAACCAATTTTAAAATGTCGTTTTAAAATGGAATTGATCAACTTTCACATGAAATAAACACAGAGATCCACTCAAATCAGTCTGGACTCCTTGTTTCTCAACTCGTGAGACCTTGTGTCGCATCACACTCGGCTGCGCCTCATGTGATACGACCCAAGGTCCCACTCGTGGAGAAACCTGTCGTTAAGACAGATTATCGTGGACCTCTGTCTATTTCTAAAATATGATGATACAAGACTATGGAGTGTGGAAACCCTGGCTGACAAGTACAGTGTACCGGCTTTTACAATTAAATCCAAGTCTTTGTTCATTCATGATTTATATATTTCGATGTTATATTACATTGGGTGAGCAGGGGTCTGGAGATGATTGCGAGTTATCTTGAGACTTCCTTGTGATTGATCTCATATGGTTCCGAGCAATGGGCAAGGATATTACGGACAGCTGACAGAATACATGTATACATTAAGTAGTATGCACACAATGAACACTGAACGCATAAGTGAGTGAGACTTGCAGGAAATTTGGATTGAGCCCCCAGTATGTAATTACACATTGTGGTTAATTACATATTAAACAGTGACAGGACCCATAATACAGACATAATTTGGTAGTAAATGTACATGTAGTGCATATACAATCAGACCAATCTGATTACTCCTACAGATAGTAAACCTAATTACTAGTATATTAACCTCACTACCCCTGCCCCCTCCCCCTACCTCCTGCCCCCGAGCTGTGATTTCCTGACGGGGTGCCCATGATGGGCCATGCTCCCTATGCGATCCCTATATACATGTATAATAACTATTGTACATGGAGTACTAGTAGCACCACTCAGATACCACTACTCAGGCCACCCCTGGATGACCTCCACTCACCTCTAGCCTACTTGCCGGCCTATTTACATCCAGTACCAGATTCACCTAATACACACACAGTTTCTTAATACTGACTGCTGCAACCTACGAGTAGCATCCTTCTGTAAACGTGGCCCAGCCGATTAAATATCTATCCCGTATACATTTAAATGCTTCTTGATGAAGTGCATTTACTGTACACAAAGCCCTGTTGTGACTATACGTGGGTTAAAAATTGACACAATCGACACGGCGACATGGTCCTTTTAAACAAAAATCGACACGGGCGACATGGTCCTTTTAAAAATCGATGGAAACACATTTATAGAAGTTAGTACTAGATAAAAATCGACACGGCGACACAGTACCTTTGCTAAAAATCGACACAGCGACACGGCCAAAAATCTAGGCACCCATGTCTAGTCACCCTGTTCACATGTCACTTTCCCCAATCACATACCCCTGGATGTAAACTGACCACATGCCCCTGCATGCATCCTCTCATATAATGTGTCACGTGCTCAAACCTTGATTATTTCATGAAGACACAGCATCACTGTTACAGGGCATCATGCATTAAATCACTGTATATGGCCCCTGCAGGGTTAGGGCCTTGGACAAGTTCAGTGTGGTTGCTGCAGCTTTGTGTCATGTCTCATTGCCCTTACCCATGTATTGAAGAGCTGGGTGACGTCAGCCTGGTCAGCCAAAGGTCAGCACTTGTCGTCACCCTGGTCGTCACCATGCTGACGTCATTCATCATTATATGGACCCTGCACCACACAACCCCACTCTGCACTCAAAACACTTTTTTTTCTTTCTTTCGGGAGGTAGCAAGTGCACCCATGCTGTATTGTCCTCAAAGAAGGTATCTACATGTACATCAATCTACACCAAAACTACCACGCTACATGTATAATTCGTTTTCTTCATCCGTATAACATATTGGAATGGTAGATTGATAAGATACTATGTAGGTTAGGTATGGGATATTGGAACTGATGCAGTATATTTAAAGGCGACGTTACCTTATCTGTTACACCATTAATTTGTTGATTGGCATTTGATAGTATATTGCCACTACTTCGTGAGATATGCAACATGGCGAGGGAGGTAAGATACATGACTGGAGATTAGTCTTCTCATTCGATTGAGCAAATACTCAAAGCCCACCCCTTCCACGCCGTAAGCCAATATATTGCACAAAATTGCATTGAGTTACAAGAATTCCAGTGTTGAAGGGGTTAAGTACTAGGATTAAAAGGTATAGGATCTACGAAATCCACACCATAGGTGTGGTGGCCGGCTTCCATCAAGGATTCTGGATCACATATATAAGTCTATAATTATAATTGATACACTAATGATGCATGATTGCATCACTGTTTATTTGAAGCAGTTAAACTAGTCTTTAAAGGGGTAATATGGAGATGTCTTGATGCACGAATGCATCGCAGTTCGCCTGAAGGGCCATGGTTTCCTAAAAGTGTCAATGTGGAGAGGTCATGATGCATGAATGCATCGCTGTTCATTTGACACACCATGCTGTCCTTAAAGAGTTAGTATAGAGAGTTGTGGTGCATGAAAGCATCGAGGTTGACTTGAAGTGCCATGGTGTCCTTAAAGGGCTAGTGTGGATAGGTCATGATGCATAAATGATTCGCCGTTCATCATAATGCCCTTAAATGGTTAGTGTAGAGAGATCATGATGCATTAATGCATCATTGTTCACTTGAAGCACCATGATGTACTTAAATGGTTAGTATGGAGAAGTCATGATGCATGAATGCATGGTTGTTCACTTGAAGCACCAAGCTGTCCTTAACTCTTCCTTTACCAGGCTCCACATAAAGACACCTCTCTCAAGACGAGATTTTTTCAAATGAAATTCAAATGGGATATTGTCATTTAGGGGATGGCCTACCCTTTTAGAAACTGAAAGAATTTTATAAACATTCAAACTAGAAGTACATCTATGACAAAATGAACAATACTGAATAACCAGAAAGTAAGATACCCAAGTCGCCCTAAGTGCTTTAATTAGGGAGATAAAGCCCTATTTGAAATTAAATATGGCTTATTCTAATGTACATGTTGCCATTGAAATTTACATTTAGGCCAGAATGCATCAAAATAGTCCTAAACCTTTGGTACCATATTTTTCAGCATGAAAAATTGGACAAAACTATTTTTCACTCAAAAAAATAATTTTTTGATATTTATCATGATTTTCGCCTTAAATATTGCTCAAATCATATTGAAAATGAGTTAAATATCATCCAAGTTGAGGTGCCCAGCATTTCTAAAATATTGAATGTATGTACAAACCGATTAAGATATGCAGAGACAATATGCCATAGAATACTGTGAGAAAAAAAATCATTGGATTCTACCAACTTTTAGGCAAACCACAGGGGGTCAAAAATCGGCCGAAATCGGCCGAAAATCGGCGAGTAACTCGCAATAATGCGTGAACGGTCCTGTACTGTAAACTCGCAATAATGCGTGTACGGTAAAGGAAGAGTTAAATGGTTAGTCTGGAGAAGTCATGATGCATGAATACATGGCCGTTTACTTAAGTTAAAGTACCATGCTGTACTTAAAGGGTTATTAGGGAGAGGTCATGATGCATAAATGCATCGCTGTTCACTTGACGCACCATGTTGCCCTTAAATGGTTAGTGTGCAGAAATAATGATGCAGCAGGGTTGCATTCATGTATCATGACAACAAATGGAATACGACATATTAATACACTATGCGGACCTTAGTGGGTTAATACAGGGTAGAATTATTCTCATGGGCCGCATTCATGCTTTAAATTTGTACTAAGGTCTTGTAAGGCGACATAGCGAGCTAACCCTAACACTGCCACAGTTGTAGTACATGTAGCATACTGGCGCCAGGGCAGGTGGGAGACGTGTGAGCTGGTCGTCTGTAGTAGTTAAGGGGATGGGGACAGCTTTCTGATTGCAAGCCGCTGTGTGTGTGTGTATGGGGAGGGTAGAGGCGTGAACAACAGTGTACGGAGCTCTCAGAAAGCTGATAACGACAGGTTCTAGTATGTGGAGGGTGGGGTGTGATCAACATATCATTGCTTTGTACCTATTGAAAGTTCAGCAGACCGGAATGAGCAGTGCATTCTGGGTGAGAGACGTGTGAAAAACATATAGAATGGTTGCAGGTAAGGTCTGATGCGTAAGGGGAACGAGCAGACGACGCAGGGTTCTGATCACGTGAGGGTTAGCTATACATGTATTAACCAGTCTGGGTGCCATAAGAGACGTGTGAACACCATCCAACACTCCACACAGGAAAGCTGATCGTTCACCTATATATATATGTATATGACAGCTTGTGAGTAGGACTCACATGCCGCGGCCTGTACAGCTAGTATGTGGAGGGTGAGGTGTGATCAACATATCAATTAGAGCTTTGTACCTCAGGGTGCCACTAAGTACTACTACAGGGGGCAGGCAATTCAGAAAAGATTGTGAGAGGGACCGCGGTTATTATAGCCAGACCTGGCGCCAGGTGAGCTCGGGTGGTGGGAGACGTGTGAACAACATATAGGTTGATTGCAGGTAAGGTCTAATGCGTAAGAGGAAGGGTGAATGCGCGCTGACGCAGTGCTCGACGCAGCGCACGGAGTAAAAAGCACACCTCTGCGGATTGCAGTGGTGAAGGGTGGGAGTCTATAGAGCCTGTGTATATAGGGTGCAAAAAGCAAACGAGCCAATGCTAATCCTATGGACGCGCAATTCCTGTTGAAACCTTACGGAAAAGTGAACTCATTAACCATGGCCGGGGACTCCGTCGCCGGCCAATAATAAGTCTAATATCATATGACAGTGTTTTGGAGGCACCTCTTTTTGGTTTTACATTCTATTAAAGACAGTCAATGAACGTAAAATAGAGGTCATTGACTGGAGTCCAGATGCGTTTACAGTGGGAACTTGGATCCATGATATAACACTGTGTGGCTTCTGAAGGGTCATCAACACTGTTTATATCTGTCCAGCAGGCACCACTAATCTCTAGTATGGCAGTGGGGGCTGAGATTGCACAGATAGCTCTAGTGCTAACAGTATTTTACACCAAGGATGCCCCTGCGTCTATGTGACCTAGATTTACCATCTGGCCTTGTTTACATTCAGTAGTTCCACATACGGCCACTTGGTGCCAGCACCGCGCTGGTGTAGAATATAGACGTTTACTACACTGTACTATGAGAACACTGAGTGGGTAACATCAATTGGATGTGACAAGTTTGTAATTAAATGGTGCAGGGTAAAAACATGTATACGCATTAAATCAACAGGAATCTATTGAGAGAACATTACCATGAGCCTTGTTCTTTTTGGTGCATAAGAAGTGTATTCATCATTTATGGAAAGGTTTCTTCCTAGTTTTACCGTGGTAGCCTCACAACACTCGGACTCTCTCGCAAATAAAATACATCTAGTTAGATTTGAAGTTATATATCAAAAGGATCACAAAAAGAAAGAGCCACTCAATAGCCTCTCTAGACCAGGGCTTTACTAATTTAATGCTCATTATTTATCACACCACCCATTGTAGAATAGATTGTTGGTTGAATCTATTTGATATTGGAAATGGTCAAATATGTTAGGGGAGAAGGGTACATTCATTTCTGGCTTACTGGTCAACCACCAGGACCCTTGGTTATATGGCTTCTTAGATAGATTCAACTGAAAGAAGGCACAATAGATAAAGATAAGAAGCAGTGTGAACATCAGTATTAAAGTGTAAAATAGCCCTGACCAGGGGTAACACAGCTCTCAGTAATATTAACCCAAGGCTGTCATTGCCATGTGACAGACCTTTGCCCAGACCCCATTCCCACCGTAGAGGACTTGGCCTGCCCTGCACGCATCCAATCAGCACCCGGGACTGGCAGGAATACCAAATACATCCAAGGGAAAGGCCATTAATTAACAACAGGGGGTGGGGGTGGTTTTGGGAGTAGGACTAAAAATGTGGACCCTTAGCGTTAATATTTTACATCACTTTTGGGGTCTAAAACTGTCACATGAAAAATCCACCTCTCCCTCCTCTGTTTCTAAATAACGACCGTTCCCTGGATACATACACTGCCGGTATATATCGGGGCTGGTGGGTCCAGCCACCTCCAAGCAGAATCATCACCTGTCTGACCCCTACAGGTTCATCACGGTCACCGGCAATATCAACCCCTGACGCTGACGTCATTGGTGACGTCATTGGTGACGTTATAACACCCGCTGGTTATCGGTCAGTCTGATGGGTTGACTTATGTCATCAGGGCTACCAGCGAAGGTCCCAAAAGTCAAATAAATTTCATAAGTCAAAGTAGGGGGCGGCATGCATTTGCCGAGATCCATTTGCCACATGTATTGTGAATATCTTTCATGGATTGCCTGGTTGTTTGCAGTCGCCAAACTACTCTAGATAATGACTTATTTCTCCGTTCATGATCATTAAAAAACCAGATGGCTAAACAGAGGTCGACATCCGAAGTCTCACAGTGTACAGAGAGAACATGAAAAACACCATGCATACTCTGTGGAAATGGACTGGAGGTGAGTTCCAATGGGTCCAGTAGTTGGCAGAGGTGGCTAAAACATCTAAAATGGGACGGGGACAAAAACCTACACATGGTGATACAAAGAACTGCATCCATACCCCCGCTCCCACTCCCCCACCAAGCTTTCCCCGACTGCTCCATCTTCATATGGCGGTAATAAGGCAGTTATTGAATTCAGCCCGGCGTCCTTCCGACCAGATAATAAAGGAGGGATCGGGTCACAGACAAACAACACGCCCTCCGCCCTTCCAACATTGCCGCCCAACCTAGTTATCAGACATGTGTAGGCATTTTGCAAACAGGAGCATTTCATGTATGAATTTGAATACTATAGGCAGGTGATCGGACATTGGTCCCTGATATCATAGAAGATAGAGGATAATAATAATGGTTGAGTTTGTAGCCTTTCTAGTTGGGAAGGGCTTATGCAATTTTGAAGGTGATATATTATCCATCATGAATTTCTCATAAATGTGTCCCTTTACATTTCCATACTTGTTCTGTTTTCCCTTTTAGAGGCGTGTGTGTGTGTTTTTGCCTGTGTCTGTCTGTGTGAGTCTGGGGGGCATTATGAGCTGCTCGCCGCTTCCCACCATAGTACAGCTTTGAGCTGCTCGTGTCTGTGACGTATGAGTAGCTCTCATCTCTGCACGTAGGCCCCTGTGTTTGACACGTCTACAGAGCACCTCCATATAACATTTTGATATATTTTGTCAATAATTCCATTCAATTAATACAAAGCTACACATTTATGATTCATGACGGAGCATTATTCCACTCATGGGCCATTTGGCTGTATTTAACTCAGTACTGGCTGTTCAAACACAGCCCAAAATCCAATGAGTGAACTCTCAGTTCTTTAATACATTGGGGACACTCCAGAGGCACTTGTAACCTAGTAACCAAACATGTGACAAACTGGTAACATTATATCCGTTACCATTATAAAGTATCCAGTTAATCCTCTATTTGTGTACCCACCTTGCCACGCCTGGCTTCTCCGCTAAAATACACCCCTTAAAGCAGCACCGGTTATAGACGGAGATTACTGCACATGGGTAGTTACACATTCAGAAAAGGGCGGGAGATCAGCAGCCCCCCCCCCACACACACTCCACCACTGTGTGCCCTGAGGCATAACCTTGATTTCACGGCTGACCTGTTTCACTGGCTTCCACTCGGATAAGCACGAAGCCATTTGATATCCTGAAAGGAGGAGGGGGTCGGAGAAAGGGAGGGGTGGTTTATTTAGGAGGGGAGGGTGCTGGGGTATAATAGTAGCACATGTCATGTGGCCATTTTATATGAGAGCAGAAAGGGAAGGCTGTGAGTAACGCAGCGAGTGACTTTAATACAAAATTTCTTCTCGCGTTGGTTTATAAGAGCTGGAGGTACCAATTAAGGCATCTAACGTATATCAATCAGGCCCCTAAGGGATCCTTTACCCTTTAGTCCCCCAACCAACCCTCCCCTTTCCACCCCTCCATGGGTATTGCCTATTGCACATGGGTTCAGGCGGAGGCCATGGGCCATAATACAGCACTTTCACAAAATGAGGCCGGGGAGGGGGGGGGGGGTGAACAGTATCTCAAAGATAAGTAACAGCTTATCAGTGATCTACACTTCTCTCCTGTATAACTAACGGGACGTTACATCACCCCAGCTGCTACTGCGTCTTACTAACTCCACATCACAAAGGGAACAACTTCCAGCTTATAAATAAAGTGCACTATTTTCTCCCTTAACAGAGCGTGACAGTCTGGGTGTTTAAGCAGGTCGCTGGGTAGGGGGTAGGGATGTGGGCTGGCTTTCCCACACCTGAGTGCTGGGCGGAAGGAAGGCTGTGGTTTGCCACAAATATCTTTTCTCTTTCCACTTTTTTCTCGCCCATTTTCTCTTTCCTTTTTCTCATTTCAAAAGGACCGTTTCCCTAACCCCTATCAGCAGCTCCGACCACCAAGGGGCACCCAGACGGAATGCGGCATGGCAGGCAGCCAGTGCCCAGTGCACCACAAGATGCCCCCCTAGTCTCACACTCTGTGCTACAGTCCCGTGTACAGTCTAGTACACTCAACTAGTTTGGTGCTGGTTTCAGGTTTTGTACTCCCAGTCTCTCTTTTTGCAGTTCAGACTGTATAATGGTGGTGCTACTCAGATTGCTGAGTAACCATTGTGAGAGATCAGCTATACCAGTGATAGTAAATGGGCCGTATATAGGGACAGACATAGCACAATCGTTATTGCCCTGAAACATAGATCACCAATGAGGGATCCACCGGATCTTTATAAGTGAAGGATGTTAGATGGTGGACCCTTTTTATGTGCCAGATGCTGAAGCTCTTCTATCCCTGTATGTTCTCATCTCGGAGGTTGCTGCTACAAGACTAGCAGTGTGGTGGGATAAGGCCTCTCAGCACCGTATGCTGCCTGAAGCAGTACCATGTGTTGATCTCCACACCTGAACCCTTCCTACCCCTTCCCCTTTAGGTTTAGTGCTTTAATGCATCATACCCTTCATAATCATGATGCATTAATGCATCCCTGGTGAGTAACTTGCCGGTGCTACATTCAAGCATCATGTCGACCATACGGGGTCGAACCGATACACTCCCGAAGCGGTGTCATGATGCATGAATGCATCCTTGATGCACTTTTGTAACATGACGACAAGGATATAACACATTAAATCACCATGTTACCTTTAAAGGGTTAGACCCGCGATCCTGCAGGCAGCCCACGTACAGGTGAGTCCACACCTGACGGGGCACCCCCCCCCCCCACACCCCCCCCCCCCCCCACCTGTAACCTGACCCCGCCCACACTGAGGGGCCCTCTGGCGGCTGGTGATGTTTTTATTCCACCTGTCAATGATAAAGGGGGGCACAACATGCCGTCTTTTCCCACACCTCCACGGCCTACAACGTCCACATTGTTGGTGCACATACACACACGGCAATGTGGGGTAGATAGCAGCAGGAGTGGGGACCTTTTTTATATAGAAAGAAAACTATAAACAATTCAAAAACAGTGTTGTTAGTCACTAAAAAGACCTAAGGTACTGTGAGAAAATGTCCCACAGATTCTTCTTTCCATATCTTGCTGTCTCACACAGTCAAACATTAATGTGGTATAATATGCAGCATTGCCTATTTATAGTACATGTACATTTAAAATAAGTTACATGCTAAATGCTCCAAGATATCTATCATGTACATGTTACATGCTCCAGGATATTTAAAGAAATCACCATTCACACATTCTCGTGATTCAAAAGGCCAGTGGTGGAGTTTGGGATCTCCAATGAATCCCCTTTCCATCTGACATCAGGACAAGTGAGGATGAAGGTGAGGGTGAGTGTGGTGGGGTGGGGGGAGGGGTTACTGAGACGAAGTGAGAAGTAGTGGTGAGTGTAAACAGTGTACTGTGCGTGCAGACAACGATTAGGCTGCAAGTGTGCGCCATGACACAAGAAGCCTTCACTGCACGTTAACCCTTTAAGGACCGCATCGTCCTTTAATGCATTACACCCCATTTGTCAGCATGAATGCAGCCCAGGCGAGTAACTCGCTGAGGCTACATTCAAGCATCACGCCGACCCTATTGGACTGATACACTCCTGAAGGGTCATGGCAATGTATTAAAGCACGATGCGACCTTACCAGGTTAATATGGCATGGATGCTGGAGGGAGGAGCTGAGCGCGGCATCTCCTGTGTTTGTCTCCATCCTCCCCCCCCCCCCTCCCCCACACAACCCCCGCCGATCAATCACCCACAAGGAGGCACCACTGCTGCTGGAGGAGGGCTGGGGGCAGGCTGTTTCCGGTCTGATGCCAGTTGCCGGTGTGTTTTGTGCGCTGCCTTTGTTTTACAACCCATCCACTCCCACCATTGCCACCAACCACCCGCCAGTGTTTTTAGACGGCCGCCGCGACTTGATGCATGTATTTTGCATATTCAATCAACATGAGGCCTTTCCAATCCTGCCTGGCTTCTATTTTTAATCCATCCAGGGTGCCTGACTTTTTAATGGTCGCTGGGGGCTTTCAAAACTACACATGAACACATGAAGCAAGCCTTGCATAATTTTCCTGGTATTCGGCCGTTTTGGTTCAGACACTGCTACATTTATTACTAGTGACTATAACAAGTTTCTGTTACACCCAATCAACCTTGATAGCCCCCCCCCCCCCCCATGTAGCATGTCCTCATTCTATGCATACATGCCGACGGCTAGTGTGTGAATGTGTATCATTGGTCTGGCTGCCCCTGGGAGGCTGCCCACTGGAGGCTGTCCACTGGAGGCTGCCCACAACCAACCAGTTTCAATGTTGGGGACAGAATCGTCACGAACAAGGAAGGAACCCCACATACCATGTACAGAAGTAAAGTAGGTGGATACCGCTATTGTTACATGACCCTGTGTGGGATGAGGGTGGGAGAAAAAGACGGTGGAACATAACAGCAGCATCACAGCTGCAAGCAGAGGCCCACAACCCTCCCCACTACCCCACTCT
This sequence comes from Harmothoe impar, assembly GCA_947462335.1. NCBI lineage: Eukaryota > Metazoa > Annelida > Polychaeta > Phyllodocida > Polynoidae > Harmothoe > Harmothoe impar. The sequence continues at coordinate 67,281,459 of OX381707.1, read as the reverse complement.
GTAGTGTAGCCCCAGTGACTGCCCTCACCTGCCACAAGGCCACCCTAAAACAGTCAGCTCTACTCCTACTACATCTATTCTTGGACACAGTGTCTGCCGGCCGCCCACTCATCCACTTATGCTGCCAACCCTCATCGTGAGCTGTGACAAAAAGGTATGGGGAGGCGACAGTACTGGGACTGGGTTGGGCGGTGGGTGAAGGAGGAAGCGGGCGGTGTATTAATACACGCAGAGAGCTTCAGGCCATATTGTGGCTTCCTTCTTTATTGTATAGAGCGAATCAGGAAAACATAAAGAGTTCCATAACAGGTTTATATTCTACAGAATGCACATATATATACCTTACACCAGGAACTGTAAGCTGGGGGTTTATCTAGTATTAATGATTGTGTGGTGCGTCGTGGTCCCGAACATGATGGAAGAACAGAACGTCTGAGATGGGGATAAGCCTGTTTTAAACGGTGGTTTCCATATACTACTAGCCAGTGTTGAAGTGGTCACTACATTTACAAGCTTTGTCTGAGCTGCTCTGCTCAGCAAGTGTCTTTAGTATGGTGGGATGTGTGTCTGCTTGAAGCTGTACATGTATTATTAAGCTAACAGTTGCAGATTTATTAAGGGTAGTGCAGATGATATCCGCATCTATGAGAAGAGAAACTCTGTCTACGCTGGTTTGGTACTATCATTCATTTGTTCATTTACATGTACATGTACTTCAAATCTTAGATAGACAGGCAGTATTTGAGAGCTTAAAACATTCTTAAAAACACCTCTATCCTTTCTACAATGTCAGATCTATCCCAGGATCTAGCAAATCTACTCATCTAGCAATGTCTGCCGTCCTCATTAAAGCCCTGGCCATTAGAGAGTCTATTACCCTGATTAATGGTATTAGCCACCATAGCTATTACTCGGCTACATATGGTCCCGCCACCCTGCCTACACACTGATCAAGCCAATATGCTATCCTATTACATATACTACTACGATAGCGCCATCTATATAGGTAGATGTATATGAATTGTATGGTTACATTACATTGCTCTTGATATCATGGTTACGTGTGTCGCCTGAAGCATCCTTTTAATAGGAGGGGGCAATAAGTCTGGCAAACTTATAGAATCTCATTAACATCTGCTTTACGGTACAGGCATTATTAGCTATTTTCCTATCTGGTGCACCTCAGTTAAGTTTGCTGGTTGCAACGTTGCAACAACATGGGTTATTTCCCTTTAACTTAGCTTACAGTACACGTCAGTTGCAACACATTATGTATATGAAACCTGGATTCTGCTTACCTTGGCGACCTTGTAGAACCGTAGCACCGAGTCTTCCAGGAACTCGAGTTCGCCGTCTCCCACATACTCTGTGGCCTTCAACTTCAGGCTCGTGAAATTAGACTTGTCTACGATCACTTTGAAGCTCTGAAAGGGCAAACAGATGCTGTTGTAAATTTAATTTATCTATTACGTAATATGGATCAATGTACACGTATAAAGCATGGGCCCTGTGAGGGGGTATTACATCAAGGGGTATACTAGACATGACAATGACAAGTGGATGGAGTGTCGGAGTAGGCCTATTGTGAAATGCAGTAAATTTGTGACGTTAAATCTAATCAAATGGCCCCTATTACAAATAGCATCGTAAGCTATGTCAGATTGGTCCAAAGGGGTCTTTCCATAGGCTATAGCGGGCACGTCCGGCGGTGCACCCTTATTCATACCATATACGACAAAAGCAACCATACAATGTACTAAATACGCAGTTTTGGACCATTAGACATAAATAGATGCTGAAGACTACCCATAATACTACATGTATAGGGACACTAGTTTCTGTCGGTCTGGGTGGTTCTGGGGGATGAGGCTGACACCACCAGGAAGGCAGTCAGCACCACCACCTTCAGGACGGACATCTTTATATGGGCATGATGCATGCGCTGTAACCATGGAAACAGCGTCTGATTCAGGACGCCCAATGAGTAGTCATGGTGATAGATCACTGAGCGGCGATTGACCTGCCTGCACCCTGACCTGTGGACGGTCTCTGTCACCATGGTAACGGGTAGAGGAACGAGCAGCTCCTGCTATCCATGGTTAACATGCATGTCTCAAACATGATGAGCCTTCAAAGGTCATAGCCTACTTTGTGTTTAAAAGCTGGGGGTTTATCTCACCAGACATGGGTTTATGTGTGAGTATTGAGACTATGGACGTCTATGGTGTGAGGGAAGGGGGGGGGGGGGCGGAGGGTTGATTCACTCCTTGCAAAGGTAATGGTAGACTAGCTCATGCAGAACATCCCCCTAGAAAGACCTAGATTTTAAAAACAGTGTCTGTTTATGATGTATTCAGAATAGGAAAAGAAACAGTACAGAAGAATGAATAGTTAATGGACAAGGGAACTATTCAATCTGCACATGCTAGCCATCTGAATACTCTTTAGTTTGTTGTACCAGAATACAACAAAGCACTAGGTCAATAGGCAGGTTATACATGTAATGTATGTAATTGGCTCTTTATTGCAGCAATGTGGGTTTATGTGGGTACTTGAGGGCTTTAAGTCCGATGCCTTCTGGTGGACCTTTGTCCTCTTGCCAAGAGGCAGCCTGCCAAGTGTCGAGCTGCCAAAAGGGCCAAGCTGCCAACATTAACACCCTGGGGTCTGGTATCAACACCAGTTCCTCCTGTATGCCATAGAGGCCCCCATGGCCTATTTAAATGTCTCTATTCGTTTTCATCAGATCAATACTAGCAATCGCAAAATGAAGGCCCTTTGATGTGTATTACCAAACGAGTCAGGACATCAATACACTTGTGTAAATTCAACGCTGAATGCTCAGCTCCTCGTGAGAAATAATTTACCTGACTTTTGAAGGATTGAGTTCAAAGATTTTGTCAGCGCAGTGAACCAGTAATGGATCAGTGGTCCCATTGATTTGAAATGGATTTTTATTTCTGAATCGAAATACTAAGTGCTACATCCATTGATTCATGCGGTGTTTATGTTGGGGGAGGGGCTGAAATGAATGTGGAGCGCTGCTCTATGTCAAGACTTCCCAACTTTGTAAATACAGGTAGTCTGCCAGTGTGCTCTGAGAAAAAGAGCTCCATATAAATGTCATGTTGATGAAAATGCCTGTTGTCTATAGCTGTTTGCCAGTTAGAATAGCATTTCTAGGATAAACGACCATATACTTTAACATGTAAGCGCTGATAGCTGTATGACAGGGCCTAGTATCGGCACCAGAAGCTCTCAGACTTACAGCTGTACGGCAGGGTCTGGTATCGGCACCAGAACCACTCAGACTTACAGCTGTACGACAGGGTCTGGTATCGGCACCAGAACCACTCAGACTTACAGCTGTATGACAGGGTCTGGTATCGGCACCAGAACCACTCAGACTTACAGCTGTACGACAGGGTCTGGTATCGGCACCAGAACCACTCAGACTTACAGCTGTATGACAGGGTCTGGTATCGGCACCAGAACCACTCAGACTTACAGCTGTATGACAGGGTCTGGTATCGGCACCAGAACCACTCAGACTTACAGCTGTACGACAGGGTCTGGTATCGGCACCAGAACCACTCAGACTTACAGCTGTATGACAGGGTCTGGTATCGGCACCAGAACCACTCAGACTTACAGCTGTATGACAGGGTCTGGTATCGGCACCAGAACCACTCAGACTTACAGCTGTATGACAGGGTCTGGTATCGGCACCAGAACCACTCAGACTTACAGCTGTATGACAGGGTCTGGTATCGGCACCAGAACCACTCAGACTTACAGCTGTACGACAGGGTCTGGTATCGGCACCAGAACCACTCAGACTTACAGCTGTACTGCAGGGTCTGCTATCTGCAATAGAATCAAAAGGCAGTATAGTTGAACTTTACAGCTGACACAATCAATTTTCCTATGTTCGGGGGTGGGGGGTGGGAAGGCTGGGGGTAAGCAAAATGTACCAAAGTACTCACGAGGGCTGGCCAGAGCACGGTGGTCGGCGACTCAGCACCCTGGAGGACCCGTTGGCGGGGTGCCCAGACGAGGGTAAACTCCACCAGAAACACCTGGAAGATCTCGTAGACACGTATCCACTCCCGGCGTTTCCATTCACAGTCATCGAACTCCACCAACACCTGAAAAAACAACAGCAACGACAACATTAGTCAACGTCATTTAGAGTTTAGTTATTTATTTTCTAACATTGATGATGCAATAATGTGTTGACGCAATAATATCGTCAACGGTAGACATATTTCAAGACAATCATATGGGCAATATTTACCACATTTGCCATCGCAAAATTTAAACCGAAAATGATCATTAGATTGATGCATAAATGTGAACACTTGTTCCCCTTGTATAGTTCAGCTATCTGTGCGTTTCCCCCATTTCCACTTCAATATCAGAGAGATACTACCCCCTGGTCGACAAGTACTACTGAAGTAGCAGGCATTTTGGTCAATATTTTTTCTGTAGATACACATGATTCTTCAATCCAGAAATTCCAGCAGTGAATCTGGAATTCCTGCGTATGTAGGAAAAGTGGCATCTCTACATGCATTCCACACATGGTGTCAGTAGTCATGATAAATGTCCACTATATCAACGCCCAACACCAGACACACCAACCCCTTGAAATCAGCTGGCTGGAATTATTCCCTTATCACAATACCACATCTTGTTTCTATTGCCATCAGATGGCCACCTTCCCCTGTGCCCCACACCCATGTCCCTTACAGGCTGGTACCCACATCCCTTACACTTTTACAGGCTGGTACCATCCACTCACTGACCCCTCAGCTAACCACTAACTGTTTAGTCTGACTCCTACCCGACACAAAAATCCCCACCCTCTGAAACCTGAGTCCTTGACCTTGGAATTGGCCTTTAACTTGTGACCTTGACCCCTGGCTGTGTCCTGACCTCTGACACAGGTCAGTGGAGCCACGTGCTTTTACTGTCGAGTCGTATTACCCCTGAGCCCTCTGTGAGATACCAGGGGGGAGCTGGTGCCGTATGACCCTGGGTTTGACCTCGGCAGTGACCTTGATGTAACCTCACACAGTGGTTGTGACAAAGGCCCACCATATCATCACGTGTACATTGTCACCTGTTAACAATGTATGTGTAGCGAACAGGTTAAATCTGTACTGTCCATAGGGCCAACGTATTTACGCTTCTAGAATTTATTCAAAGTTTTGTTGGAAATTTCTTGTTAGAAAATACATATATTCTTGTATATATATATGCTTTCCCTGGAGTATATTCTCCATTATCAACATTTGCAAAGCTGCTACTGGCATGCCATGACAGGCTGGGCTTCTCCAGTCTATCTGTATTGTACATTTCATGTGTTCCACAGTTCAAGGAACAGAAAGCTACTACTTTTGTTTACTTTTATTTATATTTGTGATATGGTTAAACTGCAGCCATCAAAGTATAAAAGCAGGAGAAGAGCTGGCTATGAGCATAGACTAGAGATATTTGTATACCGGGTAATACTATTTCAGCTTGATTGCAAGTATGATCTAATAATACCAATCGGCTTTCTCTCCTTCTCTCTCATTATAGCAGCACATGTATTTATGTATGTGGCCTCTAACATAGTACAACTATGGAACCCACTGTGACTATATCAGCCAATCCCAGTATGACTTCACTGCGTGCGGACGGTCGGCGACCTCCAGCAGAGTGATCCGTGTGTGGATCCAGGCAAAGATCCAATTAACTCGGACCCCCGCCGCCACACAGAGAATGGCATGTATTGAGAGGGGCGAGGGGGAGGAGGAAATGAGGGATGCATGGGACGGCAGGGAGGGGACGGATCATGGATTGTGAAGACTGTGAGCTTTAAGGCCCAGTTGTTACTACCCCTACCGTACGAGTCGGTGTGGAGAGAGGGCCGGTACTCAGGGCCTTTATAGGGGAGGTGGAGGTTGAAGAGCAATGTATAAAGGTGAGAGGGTGGTGGATAGTTTAAAAAAACATTGTTTTCTTATATGCAGGTTTACGCCCTGTAGTATATAGGTGAAGGAAGAAGCAATGACTTGTCCCCAACACCTCGTCCAATATCCCCGGCCAATATCCCACAAAGAGACAAGATCCAATATTTAATGTTTCCTCTTGAGTCTTGTACAATACTATAGCCTACAGTACAGACTATTTGTCACTCCCTATTATACTGCATCATTATATATCATACTGCCAAATACAATCATAGTGTATGAGTACGCATATGTACACATATGTATTATTGTATCCACGTAAACCGACCCTGGCGTGGCGTGAATAACGTGTTTTTGTCGGGCTCCAGATGACAAGTACACACACTGAGGAGCACACACTGACAGTGCCAGCACGAGACAGTGCTGCCACCACCGGCCGCACCCCCAACCACTCACCATAACAAACGGCCGGCCTTGACCTTGTTGAGGTAAACACCCGGGAGTAAGGCTAGTCATGCCAGGAGGGGCTTCAGGTTACGTCTCCACGGTGACGGGAGCTCACACACACACACCAAGGGGCTTCAGCACTGGTTTTTATGCATTGCCATTTGTTTAAGAAGGAGTGCAAGAAGCCTTAGACGGAGAAGGAAGGGACATCATTGTCACGAAGTGAGTTTTATGCGGGTCTGTTGCTCTGACATAACATCTACTGTAGTCTGTATCTCATCAGATAGGACATAATGACTAGGATTTAAAGGTATATGATCGAGGAAATCCACCCCATAGGGGTGGTGGCCGGCTTCCATCAATGATTCTTGATTACATACATTGGTCTATAATTATAATTAATGCACTAATGATGCATGATTGCGCCACTGATTACATGAAGCAATATGTCGTCTTTAAAGGGTTAGTGTGGAGAGGTCATGATGCAAACAATGGTCCACTCCAGAAGGCGCTCATCATTAGTAGAAAAGCTCTGCGCAGACCTTTCACCCCTTTGGTGTAATAATGGACTCTTCCAGGTGAATAAATGCCCAATTTGCGCATTGAGGCACCTATACGCACAGGCTTAAAGAGAAGGGAAATGTTGGTAACGCCCACCTTCCACCCCTTACCTGTTACAATGGACTAGGCCGCTCTGGGGTCATTACTGTTTGGCTGGGTGTTAGCAGTGGGGGGGGGGGGGGGGGGGGGGTTGACGGCTTGTGAGTAGGACTAGCCTGCCGCAGTCTGTACGGTAATTATGTGGAAAGGGGGGGGGGGGGTGTGAACAACATAGAGCTCATTGGAAGTTCAGCAGACCGGAATGAGCAGTGCATTCTGGGTGGGAGACGTGTGAACAACATATAGGTTGATTGCAGGTAAGGTCTAATGCGTAAAAGGAAAAGCGGACGACGCAGGGTTACGATCACTCTGGCGGAGTGCAGTGCTGAGGGGTGGGAGACCATAGAGACGCAGGGTTCTGGCCAGCGGACAGCGGAGTGCAGTGCTGAAGGGTGGGAGACTATAGAGACGCAGGGTTCTGGCCAGCGGACAGCGGAGTGCAGTGCTGAAGGGTGGGAGACCATAGAGACGCAGGGTTCTGGCCAGCGGACAGCGGAGTGCAGTGCTGAAGGGTGGGAGACCATAGAGACGCAGGGTTCTGGCCAGCGGACAGCGGAGTGCAGTGCTGAAGGGTGGGAGACCATAGAGCCTATGTATGTAGGGTGCAAAAAGCAAACGAGCCAATGCTAATCCTATGGACGCGCAATTCCTGTTGAAACCTTACGGAAAAGTGAACTCCTTAACCATGGCCGGGGACTCCGTCGCCGGCCAATAATACAGAAATGTCTCTTGTACACCATTTCATTGATTGTCTTGGGCCTTTTTTATGTCGTGAATATCTATCCATACTTATGTAGACGTTTTGCTGTATTCAATGTATTGGATAAATTGGTTGTAAAAATACTACAATGTCTACATGTTTGGCTCCAACAAGGATCTCCATATATTTGACTCCAGTGAGTGTTGATAAAATGGAGGTAGAGAAAAAGAACACAAATTGGGGATTTCAGAATCGAAGTAATACCTGTGATCAACATCAAATCCAAAGCCATATTAAATGCCCGGCTAAATGTCTTTTAAAGCAGGTGGACCAATGCTTCTCTTCATGATACATGTGCATAGCAGTGATGTTGTGACTATCATATTGTTGTTTTAGTGCCTTTTTAACAAGTCTTTGAAGCACTACTGCTGCCCCAACCCACGCCTGGTCGGACTGACATTACTGGGTCATACATGTGGTGATGGTATGGACAACACCCAGATCCCTCTTACCCTCAGCCCTCCACAGTAAATCCAAGAGGACAGAAACCTTATCCACAATGTCCCTTCTTGTCCCAACTTTTTTTTTGTTTTGTTGAAAAATGTACAAACTTTCCTGTCACAAAGGCCAGAGGGAGAAATCAGAAGGACGAAACACCACGCCCCCTGTTGCAATTCCATTCACTCATGAAATGGTCATGCAACTCCTGACTGAACATTGGGAAACATAATGTTAACATTCTAATGCCTTAGCGCATGAACATAATTTCCGTACGTATCTCGGATCTTACCTAGGCTTTCCAAACCCATGGAATCTTCTTCAAAACCATAGAGTCTACTCCAAATCCATGGAGTCGCCATTGTTTTTTTTTAATGTAGGGGTGAATACCCTCATACTGGCATGAATCAATGCATGCAGTACATTTAAAAGAGAACCGACATGAGAGAATCCCATAGAGTAGGTGGGTATTCATAGACCAGAGAGGAGATGAAAGCGGGGCTGGGCTCCAAGACATCACCAAAGGGAGTAACGTGATGAGCACATGTCGTGACGATGGTTACCAGCCTGAAATAGGCGTCTTTGCTGGCTGAGGCTACCATCGCCAGCTACCAGCGTCAGCATGTCTGTCGTCTGCTTTTTCCCTTCTGATTCTCTAAATAGCCGGTACATGTTGCACGTTCTCCTTGGATTCCATATGTATATGTCGGTTTCTCTTAATGTGATCAATGAACAGAATATTGTGGAATTCACGGTTAATATATATTGAGGGCTCTAACCTAGTCTAAGATAATACCGAGACCCTTGGTTTTAATATCACTGCAATCAATTTAATAGAGATGTTCTTGAATTTTCAGTTATTCTGGATCTTAAAAGCATTTAACACCCATACTGAGAAGCTCATACCCTTTGACAACCTCCAGTTTACAAAGAATATTATACTGGTATTACTGGTAAAGTTTCATGAGACGGCCACACTAGACTTCAAGAAGACGGTAGAATCATCATCCGACCGTGTATATAGGCTGCAATAGTTCCCCTGAAACTAAAACTGATATTTCATGTTACCATTTGGAACTGAGTGGAGAGAGGTCGTTGAGGGTCAGGTCTATAACTGTACCATCTTGTTGATGTGACTTTCCCTATGGCTTCTCATATGGCTTCTCCCAGTGAAACCAACACCATTACCCCGGTAATGGCTGATTAACAAATGTACGCATATATCGGAGATGTCACTCAGTTGTCGACAAAGAGTAGGAAATCTTACAAACTTAGTCAATGTAGGAATTTACCATAATTTAGTACAGAAATCCCAGCCAAAATTAGGAATTCCTGCAAAAGTATGAAAAGAGGTATCTCTCATATACAGTAAAAAGAGGTTAGCTCAGCTCTTAAAATAGACGTTGTCCAAATAGCCGTGAATACAAAGTACCAGGTAATAGCCATTATGGTACTTAAGAGCTGACATGATTGGGCAGTACTGGGCCGTGTTGTTTTGGTGGAAACTCAGTTACTGACATTGCGGTATGTATGTACTGCAGGGTAAACCAGATTGCTGACATGAGACATCACCAGTTACCTTTGTTATCAGAGCGTGATGGAGTCTGTGTCCTCTCAACTCCAAGAGATACAAGTAAATCTTGGAAGCCTGACATTCATCTTCATAAATTACAGCGTCACAAGTCGCCGTTCTGGTCTATTACCATGGGAACCTACCGTATAGGTCTTTGTGCTAATGTCACATTTTGACAGCAAAATATCTGGTTTAACCAATGAGAATAGTCACTGGTTTAACGGCGCAACAGGTGCCCATGGAGAGAGGAAAAACTTATACCCCCAGCGACTTAAGTTTCAACACAAACCAGAGTATCCTTCTACATGTATATTTCTATCGAGGTACACTTTAGCAGAAGGTATTTCCCACACCACTGCATCCATGAGATTTTTATTCAATAGCTACATGCACTTTCTTCAACCTCCCTTTGAAAACGATATGAAAATAGTTATACAGGGAAGTGCAAAAAAGGGTTTAAAATACCTATCAAGTCTGAGTAATTATCAGAAATGGCTGGACCGATATCCTTTATCATAGGGATCTAATAGTAGGGAGTAGCTATTACCATGCACCGTTATTACAGCGGCACTCATCTATTATTAGTCATGTGGCCATAATGATGGCAAGGTCAGGTTAACCTTCATTGTGACACGTGCAGTAACATCTGCTGTGGTGTAGCCTTTATAGTACATGGTGGAGAAGTAGAAGTGAACATCTGTGGTAATTACAGTAGTATTGTATGTATCGGAACGGGACTATAGTTAAGTACTGTTTATTACTCAATCGACCTGCAGCCAATCAGAGGCCTCCCTTTTGGCGGGAAATTCAAAAGCAGCCAATGAGAGGCCTCCCTTTTGGCGGGAAATTCAAATAGGTCACGTGGCCGGAAGTGACCTACTTCCGGTCACGTGACCGGAAGTGACCTACTTCCGGTCACGTGACCTTTGGGCGGGAAATTCAAATAGGTCACGTGACCGGAAGTGACCTACTTAAGAGGGTCACGTGACCACCATGTTGGCGGGAAATTCAAATAGGTCACGTAACGGGAAGTGACCTACTTAAGGGGGTCACGTGACTACTAGGTTGGCTTTCAAAATAAGTCACTTGAGATTTTGATGGATAAATAAATTTAAAAAAAGAAAAAAAAAGCAAGCTGAAAAAGCTTGCTAAAAAATAATTTAAAAATGCGGCTCTTTTTTTCTAGGAGGGGGGGAGAGGGGCACTCTGGGGGGCACTCTTTAAGATGCATGGGGGGGGAGGGGGGGAGGGGGGGAGGGGCAGGGTTTTTTAAGAGTGAGACTCGCTTCTCTGCCCTCTCTAAAAGAGAGGGCAGAGAGGCGAGTCTACTTACAATGAAAGGTATCATGATCGCGTTTATGATGATGTGCATCATGATGTGACTATCTTACAACCCTATGAGAAATAAGCAAGACATGGGCGTACTTACACGGGCTATTTGTAAACTAATGAATGTGACTTCCTCGTTAAAATCAGTATCTACAACTCTTTTAAGCCTAAGGCTTTTTCTTGAGTTTATTCTTTTGTTCAATTTCGGGCCCACCTCAAAAGAGGAATAGGCCCTCTGTAGCACTTGTCGCTTGCTCATCAATCAGAGCCGGGGTGTAGAAGGCCCCTGCCCTGTCGGGTACGAGATAGATCGACCTCTGGTACGTTCTCTCTAAAAGAGAGGGCAGAGAGGCGAGTCTACTTACAATGAAAGGTATCATGATCGCGTTTATGATGATGTGCATCATGATGTGACTATCTTACAACCCTATGAGAAATAAGCAAGACATGGGCGTACTTACACGGGCTATTTGTAAACTAATGAATGTGACTTCCTCGTTAAAATCAGTATCTACAACTCTTTTAAGCCTAAGGCTTTTTCTTGAGTTTATTCTTTTGTTCAATTTCGGGCCCACCTCAAAAGAGGAATAGGCCCTCTGTAGCACTTGTCGCTTGCTCATCAATCAGAGCCGGGGTGTAGAAGGCCCCTGCCCTGTCGGGTACGAGATAGATCGACCTCTGGTACGTTTTTGGTTAGTTTGGAGCTCTCAGTCGACTGTCTTATCCACCTTAAAAAAACCAGACTTTCGGTGTCTCATGATAAAACTGGTGCCTTATACTAAGTGCTGGATTACTTTCTCATTTTTTTAGTGTTCTATCCGATGCTTATTTAATTTTTGCACTGATAAAAACGGTTAGCTTGTACAAACACGCGGTCTATTTAAGTGTTAAGTGTAGAAAATGAACAGAACAGTGCACAGAAAATAGAGCTACCGACTACATTTCGCCCAGTCACTCAGCGGAGAACAAAAGAACTACTGACGTAGTGTACCCGCTATTCCGACAGTTGGCGCCACCGTTATACTTTTCCCGCGTGCGACATGAAGCCCTGGGGCGGGTACTGGCTGTTTTGGTTGTAGGTACCGAAACATAAAAAACTACAGCCAGCCCAATGTCATGGTGAGACAGCTCTCTTATTTTTACCTTGAGTAGCGTCCGTAGGGCCTATGACAAAACCTAGTCCCGTACACTGAGCAGCTTGAGGTCTGAAGGCTCATACAGAAAAATGTGTGGGTGTGTGGGTGTGTGGGTGTGTGGGTTGCTTTACGCCTTAGTTAACAGCTATGGTCATTTCAAGAGCGGTGATGGTGATCGAATCTATTGGCCCTTTTACCGAGACAAGGGTTCTTTTACATCCCACACTACATAGCAGAGAGACGTCTAGCGGCCCCTAGAGGCCCCGCAGGGGGCTCGAGAGGTGCCGTGGAGAAGAGCAGATATCCACGAGAGGCCACGCCAACAACCAAATTCTATCTTTATCCCGCGAGAAAAGGAGATAAGGGTCAAGGTTATGAACCATCAAAAGATTTTAGAGTAAATTAAGTTATGAGATATTAATATAATGTACATATCTAGGGCCCGATATAGGGCCTCTGCAGATCCCCCTTCAGGGCCCCGATCCATGAGGCCTTAGAAACGGAGCTGGGTCATGTAACCAAGGGAGATCAGCAGTTGTTGATGTCGGCGCTGCCGATAACGCTGGTAAATGACCGTTTTACTCATGTTTAGAGTCAGAATAGCTTGAGTATTACTTGAATATCGAAGAGTAGAGGTCAAATTACCCCAGACAAGGTGTTTCCATCTAGAAATTCTCGACAGTATTTCCGAAAATTGCAAATATTGGTCCCAGCCCCACGGGGCCCCATACCGAGTATTAAAAGTTTGAGATGCAACTTTCATTCATGCTGTTGACCAATCAGGGGGCTCTGTTTTTACGACCTTGACTACATAGTAAAAGTGATTGACAACGTCAGATATCACTTGACGACGTCAAATATCGATCTGATATTTGATCCCTTGATATTTGATTCAAAACCCACATCGAGTGGGATAAAGCCTTTTATCATCTTTTGATTGTGAGGCATACACTTTTCTTACACACAACAGCTGTCATCTATCAAGGGGCTCTGGATAGGGGGTCCCCATGTCGAATGTCGATCTTAGAAAATGACCATGTCACATGGCAATGTCACTTAATAATGTTCATATCCCATGTCGATTTTAAGAAATGTTCATGTCACCTGTCACTATGATTTTTTGGGCCTCATGTCACTTGTCATTAGACCTCATGTCGTTTGTCGATTATAAGAAATGGTCATGTCACCATATCGAATTTAGCGGTCCACACCCATTATCAAGTGTCAGGGCATGTTGGCTGCTTGAACACGTAGTCTGTCATCACCCTTGTTTCTGTGCCTTATCTAAACAGGCAATTAGTGGCCGCTAGCCGAGAGTACCTCCCTGGTCGCCTCTCCCGAATCTGCTAGACGTCTCACTGATAGGAGTGTGTGGGTGTGTGGGTCTGTGTGTGTCTGTTCGGTCTGTGTGTGCACGCGTCTTGCACTCTAGTCTTGCGGACCACTGTTAAGCCTGTGGTTGGAGAGCGCGACATAGCCGCTTGCTACACTCTCTAAACAGAGGTCCGCAAGACTAGGCCGGATCGCGCTCTTGCTTAAAGGTGCACCTCAACTCAGTGCGCCTTTAACAGCCGCCCCAAATAGGTGAAGTTCTTGACGCGGCACAGCGCCTCCCACCAGTAGCCAATCAGCGCGCCGAACGCCGGACACACCTCCACCGTGTGAGCCTCTAAGTAGGTCACACGAATCATACTAAGATGCCGATCTCTTCTGTCGGTTCGTCGCGGTGGCCGTGAGTGATCGCACGGTCGCCAAGATTCACTGCCTTGATTGGCAGAGGGGGGGGCTGATTACCCCCCGTCGGATGAATTGCGGCGAAACCATAATCAATTTTTCGCTGTTTTAGATAAAAGAGATCCAGAGCTATCCGCTCGTCCAAGAATTATTTTTCTATCAGCCCGGGATCACCCTCAAATTAAGGCCTAAAGTCCAAAAACCCAAAATTTTTTCCCTATGGGATTTCAGTGTCTAAGCGTTTTTTGCAGCCCCAAGGAGCAGCTCACGAGTTCGAACCCTGTAAACGCTTTGACGCGCTTTCGTCGCCTTAGGCGACGTGGCTAGACGTCTTGACTAAAACTTAGTGAGGGTTCGAACCCGGAACGTCCGTATTAGACGCCTAATTTCTACTAGCCCCGAAAACGAGAGTATCACATCTATATAGGTCAACCATGTTAGCCTTGGTTTAAGTGCGTGCAGAACCGTGTATTGTGCATTTATGCAGCATACAGATATGGAGACAGGCTGCTACAGTGTCAAATTGATCGGCATTGTATGTAACTGGACATGAAGAAGGATATTTTTACTTAGTTTTCTAAAAAAAAAAGAGGATAGTTCTCGGTACTACTATAATACTAATAGTGTCACTAAGGGAGAAAATGTAGGGGCACCGTAATTGAGAATTTCTTATTCATGTCGCATGTCGATTTTTAAGAATGCTAGTGTCACATGTCACTTAAATGGTCTAATGACACAGATAGCACTAAACCTATAGACCTACCCCCCGTCCCCTTAGTCTTTCTATACTGAATCCGGGACTTGCCGGCGAGGTCGACAAAGGACTTACCTAAGGCCAAACAAAAAAAAAGTTGTGTTCAGGTAACCCGACCGACCCTATCATTTTGCTCCGACCCTAATCTTTTTTTTAGATTTTTTTAATTTTTTTTAGACTTTTCCTGATCTAGGTTATCACCAAAGGGGAAAGGAGTACCTAATGACCTTCAACTAGCCTATTTGTCATCATTTGAAAGATAAGAAGGGAGGAAATCCTTTCTATGACAAAAACAGTGCTGATAATGGCTTAATTAGACAGATATTGGTCCTACATTATCAAATAACAACTCTATACAATGTGATTCTCCCATACAACTCATCTCAAAACCCTAAAAAAAAAATCCTAAAAAAAAAATCGACCGACCTACCCTATTTTTTTTTGGGCCATGTTACCTGAACACGGATTATTTTTTTGTTTGGCCCAATGAGCTCACAGCTAGACTAGATACCTCATGTTTTGGATTGGAGAAATCAGCAGAGCAATAAAAAGCGCGGTGAGGCTAGTGTGGCCGCTGTGAGTTGTAAAATTGGTGCTAAATGTGGTAACCAGGCGGATGCTGAGTTCATTGATATTGTCCGTTAATGATACTTAAGGTGGGTGTTGTCTAAAGTTTTAATTGATATTACCAATGTGGCCAATAATGACTTCACAGTTGGGGCCCTCGCCCGCAGGTCCCAGATTCAGGGTATTCTTTGTTTATTGTGTGGCCCCTAAAGAGGGGCCGACTAACTCTTTAGAGTTAGTTAGATGCTGCCACTGTGCTATGCAACAGCAGCTATTAATTACGCTTCATGTTGGGCGGCATGGATCACTTGATGGGTGATACCTCAAAGCTCAAACACGGCAGAGCCGTGTGTGGCATGCGAGGACCAGTGGGTCAGGGGTGATCCGTTGCAAACAGAATGCTGATCCGTGTGAGGTTCTGACTTTCTATAGTTTTTTATAAAGCCTTAGATATGGTGTGGTATTTTTCATCTCGCTATAGTTTAGTTGGTATTTAAAGAAACTGCCTCATTTCTATCAGAAATACACAATATTGAATTGTTTTTTATATTTTAATATATTAGAAGCGCGCTTTGTTGCCTATGTAGCTCATTATGCGTTGAAATGTTCGCGAGCATCGTAGGAATGTACAAAACCCCTATTGTGGCACCATCTGACGAAAGAGCGGAGAACTATACTAGCGCGTTTCGTTATTCACATCTTTTGACAGGGACTTGGTTGGTGGCTTTACGCCCTAATTAACAGCTGAAGTCATTTCAAGGGGGGTGATAGTGATCGAATCTATGGATACCTGAAGGTGGAAAGCACACACCCTACACTTTTACCGAGGCAATGGTGGTGCTGCTCAAAGGGTGTGGCGAGCTAGACTGGAGGATGTAATAACTAAGCAGCAGAAGGACCAAAAAGACAATCTCGTAGTAGTAGGTCTACTTAGATCTTGAGTAGCCGCCCTTGTGGTTATAATTACCTAGACTAGTTGGCTCTGCCAGCCTGGTCAAGTGAAAATTGGTAAGGAGACTATGAACTAAGCTAACATCTCATAAGTATTAGTTACCACCCCCTCACACCCGTTTAACAACGGATTCAGGGTCTAATTATGGAGACCCTAGAGTAAGATTAACAATATATCCCAATGTCTGTAGTAGACATTTACGACATGCAACCTGCCCCCTAGAAGGGATAGATCTGACCACAAGTCCGCAATATGGGACTCCCCCTCTGAGAGTATCAAGGTTTGCGTATAGTCTCTTGCAGGTTAATCTGTTATCTACCCCTTTGTCGACTTCGCCAAAATCCTGGGAGATTCACTTTAAACCTAAGGTCTACCTTTTTTATTCTTTGTTTATTGTGTGGCCCCTAAAGAGGGGCCGCGGTGTTGATTAATTACACCACATGTTAAGCAACATGAGATCAAACCTTCCTCAAAAGCGACAAGGCTCAGAGTCCTGTTGGACGGGAACCCTGTGTGGCATTTGAGGACGAATGGTTGAGTGATCCTACCGATCCGTCAGAGGTTCTGACTTTATATAGCTTTTATATCGCTTTAGATATGGTGTAGTATTTTCAATCTCACTATAGTTTAGTTGATATTTCAAAGAATCTGCCTCATTCTATCAGAAATACACAGCGTTGACATGTTTCTTATATTCAATATATTAGAAGTGTGCTTTGTTGCTTATTATAGGTCATTATGCGTTTAAAATGTTCGCGAGTATCGTGGAAATGTACAAAAACCCTATTGTGGCGTCATCTGACGAAAAGAGCGGAGAACTATACTAGAGCATGTAATGGCCAGACCAGCAGGCGGCAGCAGAGTGGTCAAAAGACAATCTCGTAGTAGTAGGTCTACTTGCATGTTGAGTAGCCACCCTTGTGGTTGTAATTACCTAGCCTAGTTGACCCTGCTGGCCTGGTCAAGTGAAATTAGTAAGGAGGCCCCCCCATTAACGCGCTCCACAGTCTTTAGACAGTTAAGACTATAGTCAAGACTGGAGAATTTAGCGAGACGTCCCTCTGGGAGGTCATAATCCTCAATGTTAGGTGTTAGCTCATTAACATCAGATACCATATTAACAAACCATTTAAAATGTTCATTTTAATAGCAACTCACCCTATTCTGACAAAATCCTATTAGCAGGTAACCTCTGTGTAAACCATACTGCAAACATCTGCTACTTCCAGCGTCTGCCTCGTGACTGATAGTGTACAACAAGACGAAGTGGGCAGAGATTAGAAAAAATGAGGCTCTTTATATAGCCGAGAGAGCAGCTAATCTGGATGTTCTAAGCTTGTTTTCACCTAGAGCTCCAACCCTCTTCCAGAGAGAATCAAATCGCTTTTCACCTGAACCCTTCCACCCCTAATCCATCAGCATGAAAAGAGAATTAACGAGTGTAACGTGCGCTACATGTATATGGGATTATAGCTGGTGAAGAGATAAAGCCGAGTCACCTGTGTATACAAAGACTACAGGGGGTGATTAACGACAGGTGTGACGCGCCAGCCCGTGAACAGATTAAGCCAAAAAAAAAGAAAAAAAAAGGTATGTTTCAGGTAACATGGGCAGAAAGACTGGGGTCGGTAGGTCGGATTTTTATTTTATTTTATTTTATTTTTTTAACATGAAAGCACTAGCCATCCTCCGTGGAAATTCTAAAAATGACCCAAAAAGTATAAAAATATGAAATTTTCTTCAAACTTGCTTAAAAAAAAACGTAGGGTCGACCCTGTTTTGCTAGGGTCGGTCAGGTGACCTGAAACAAACCTTTTTTTTATTTGGCCTTATCTTTCAAGCTGACGCTTAAATTCAACTAGCCAGCTGCCGTCTACACCACTCACTGCGACAAGAGGAGGTGCTGTTGTTTTACACTTGAGTCGCTTACCACATGGACTCTACCTCACAGACAGACACGCGCCCCCTGTAGCTTTTTTTTTTGTTTTTTTTTGTATACACACGCTAATCTCATAACCCCCTTATCCGTTATACAGGTAACCAGTATTCTCTTTTAAAATAGCTGCCAGTCAGCTTAGCTCTAGAAGCAAGAAGGCGTGTATAGGTGCCTTATAAGTCGGCAGGGGGTAAATACTAGTGAAAAAAGGAAGGCAGGTGTGCAGGTAGCTTTTCTAACAGACACGTGTGTGCACTAAGCTGCTTAAGTCTAAACCCTCCCGCAGTAGTCAGGTGGCATGTGAAAACTTACTTAACTGATCTCTTACATTGAGTAGAGTCTCTGTGCTGAGAGAGCCTTTTCAGCCGTTTAAGAGGATTAACTAGGACAGGGTACATAAGGAGTGAAACGTCGAATAGCGGCTACTCAGTCTCGTGCAGCACAAGCAGCAGCATCTAGCAGCGGCTTCAGCAGCAGCTGCACGTGCAGCACAAGCAGCTGGCAGCGACTTCAGCAGCACAAGCCGTAGCATTTGTCAGCAGCATCCGTGACATCGTCAGCAGCAGCCCCCATGACCTTGTCAGCAGCACAAGCAGCCAGCAGCTGCCAGCAGCTGCTTCAGCAGCTGCTGGCAGCTGCTGCACGAGCAGTAGCACAAGCAGTAGCATCTGTCAGCAGCAGCAGCAGCAGCACAAGCAGCCAGCAGCTGCTGCATGAGCAGCACAAGCAGCACAAGCAGCAGCACCGACAGCAGCAGCAGCAGCAGCGGTGGTGTGGACCACTAAAGTCGAGATGAAGCCTAGTGACATTTGACATGAAGCTTGAAAAACACAGTGACAGGTGACATGAGCAATTCTTAAAATCGACATGAGATATGAGCATAATTAAGCGACATCGACATGCGCCATGGCTATTTTTTAAGACAAACATCATATGTCATAGCCGCCTCATCCAAACCTCCACTAGTAGTGCTCTATAAGCGCAAGCTGTAAACCCTCTCCTCCCCCCGTGCACACAGGCGACTTATCAGAGTCAGCCAATGGTGTCAATACCCCTCTCATACAGGGGTCGGGCGCTGCTGGACTATAATAGATGAGTCAAGGACCGTTCTACTGAGGGTCAGGCAGGCTAAGTCGGACATTCAATGACAGGTAGGTCTTTGACAACCTTGCTTGAAAGTCTGGACAGCATTGACAGACTGGGGCATAAGGATCTCGCATGGTCAGACTTTCAAGCAAGTTTTGCTAAAGTCGCGTTATTGAATGTCCGACCTAGCCTGACCCACAGTAGAACGGTCCTTGACCCGTCTATTATAGTCCAGCAGTGCCCGACCCTTGGCTGAGAGCAGTTTAAGCGCCATTGGGTGTCTCTGATATTTGCCTCTGTGTAAGATGAGAAAAAAAGTCTGTTGAAAGACTATATTTCAAGCCAGAAAACTGTAATTAGCTTTCCAAGTTGTTTATTTAACAATATCTTAGCCTAGCAAGCAGCTGTCAGATGTCATCTAAGAAAAAAATGTGAGCTGTTAATAGATTCAAGAGAAATTAGTTTACAAATAGCCCGTGTAAGTACGCCCATGTCTTGCTTATTTCTCATAGGGTTGTAAGATAGTCACATCATGATGCACATCATCATAAACGCGATCATGATACCTTTCATTGTAAGTAGACTCGCCTCTCTGCCCTCTCTTTTAGAGAGGGCAGAGAAGCGAGTCTCACTCTTAAAAAACCCTGCCCCTCCCCCCCTCCCCCCCCATGCATCTTAAAGAGTGCCCCCCAGAGTGCCCCTCTCCCCCCCCTCCTAGAAAAAAAGAGCCGCATTTTTAAATTATTTTTTAGCAAGCTTTTTCAGCTTGCTTTTTTTTTCTTTTTTTAAATTTATTTATCCATCAAAATCTCAAGTGACTTATTTTGAAAGCCAACCTAGTAGTCACGTGACCCCCTTAAGTAGGTCACTTCCCGTCACGTGACCTATTTGAATTTCCCGCCAACATGGTGGTCACGTGACCCTCTTAAGTAGGTCACTTCCGGTCACGTGACCTATTTGAATTTCCCGCCCAAAGGTCACGTGACCGGAAGTAGGTCACTTCCGGTCACGTGACCTATTTGAATTTCCCGCCAAAAGGGAGGCCTCTCATTGGCTGCTTTTGAATTTCCCGCCAAAAGGGAGGCCTCTGATTGGCTGCAGGTCGATTGAGTAATAAACAGTACTTAACTATAGTCCCGTTCCGATACATACAATACTACTAATTACCAATAGTGCTGTTCACAACTGTGTACAACCACCAATGTTACAAAGGGTATTCACCTCAGAACACATGATATGGATCATAATACACAGCCAAATTCAACCGCAACACCATTATGTAATAGTCAAGTTATGAAATTGAAAGTGTCTAATATCGTTGGACATAGGCCAACATAAATGTATGGGAATTTGTAGGATATATTTGGCAAGTGCTTTAAGAGTATTTCAAAATGGGAACGGTTCCAGTAGCACTTATCATATAATCGACTGATAGGTCATCATTCAATGAACTAATGGGAAAGAATAGTTCACTTTACTACAATTCAATGGATTGCCTGGGAATTGCCTTACTTTTAGTAGAGTGTACACAATATACAGCCATTTTATATCATTCCTCTCTATAACTGAAGCCAAGGCTCCTAACTGACAAATGTCATTTAAGCATATCAAAAAACAATTGTCCCATATTGTTAGCTGCTCAAATTGTAAAGCATTTCCGACAAGTTCCATTAGCAGTCAATTTCCTACTCAATAGGTATTATTTTCAGCACTCTACTCATTTACATTATTACCTGAAGGTTCTTTGACGTGATAGTAGATAAATGGGATGTGGCACGTTAGGTACGGATACATGTACGCATGTATACAGGCTACGTACACAATGGAGGTAAGAATACCTCATGCCTGGAAAATAATTTTCCCTCTCCTTCTCATCGTTCTTTTCATCCGCTACCAAGTATCTATAATTTCCTCACTCTAGTATCCACAAAGGTGACCAATCATGACCCCAATTCGCTCCATTTGCAATAAAACTAACAAGCAGATATTTAAAGCTGCCTCTCACCATTATTGCTAGTTGATTATTTGACCTCCACCTCAGCCCTGCCTATATCCACCACCCTACAACAACCTGGCCTAGCCGCAAACCAATGTTCACGTTTTGCAACCAACCTGTGCGATTTATTATTTACGTGTGTGGAACAAAAACGTGCGGTTCAATGAGTGCTGGCTTTTAGACTGTGGCTTGTCACGCTACCTACTACACCCAACAGGCACGCGATATCTCCATACACTAGGGGAGGAGGAGGAGGAGGGAGGGGGGGGGGGGGTCTGCTACTCCTGTTCAGCAGGCGTCTAGCCTTATCGCGTGACAGACACAGAAGTGTTGGATTGTAATGTTAAGTTCACTGTCCCTGATCTCACGTGATTAAAGTCCCCTTTAGATCCACTGGATGGGTGGGTTTTCTACTTCGTGTGAAAGTCGAGGGCTTTCCCTACTTCCCTTTTTCTACTCGTGAGAAATTTGTGACGTGATGGAGGAACTTCAGTGCCAATTAGGCCTACAGAAAGTGATTAGTGGTTAACAATTATTTAAAATTGTACAAACTAAATGTTTCTCCGTTGTAACAGACAAAATTGCCTTCCTCTTGTCGGCAACAAGTTTTAGTTTAGATATTCTAAGTTGTTGGTAGATTTTCCGATGGAAATTTGCTTCAATCAATACAGAAATTCAAGCGAATAAGTAGGAATTTCTGCAAAAGTAGGAAGAGCGGCATTTCTAAACAACCCACTGTGTTTTGCATAGCAATACGGTGGGCAGCATTGGGCAAATTTGTAAGTTATGATATAGAATAAATAGCAGATACAAGAACTGTTATCATATCTGATATGAAATAGATCCCAAACCATGAGAGGATCTAGCTATAAACAGAATAAGTTTTATATAGCCAGCCTTGATTAATAACACACACACATGTAAGCCTACAAGCGGGATATCCAGCTGACTACATTACTGACATGACAGCTTGGGCTGGCTGAGACTGTTGATGTAAATACCGTCACTCCCTGAGGGCTCTCTGAGCAAAAAACACGCACACATCTAGGTTGATGAATGTTAACCGTCATAACATGAAAATACAATAGTAATAAATCCCACATGAAGTGAGGATGTATAAAAACATCCCCTTAACTATATAGCATAGGCAATGTGGACAGTTAAGGGATGGGTATTGGAGAGATGTGGGGTCAGGTACCACTGACACATATTATTATCAATATTAGTTGTCTCGTGCTACATCAACATAGACACCAGATCAACATGTTTACACAAAGACCTAGTGGTATGATGAATGTAAACACTGAGTTAACATGCACGAGTTAACACTAGATTGTTGTAATATGTTGTGGTTTCAACTGAATCTCTAAGATATCGTATATTTGATCAGTGTAGGATAAAAGATTGGACGTGTGATTTACATCACAAATGACTCAGGGTCAGGGTGCTTAAGTGATTGGATTGATTGACTGAAAGATTGAAGCTGCAAAATTATTTCGGGGAAAATTAATTATTTGTCAATTCTGAGAGCAGAAACATATTCTTGGTTCAAACTCTCCCACACACCCCAACCCCACATACCCCGACCCCACATACCCCAACCCCACGTACCCCAACCCCCTCCCTTCAACCCCCCTCTATATCCCCGACCCCACATACCCCAACCCTACATACCCCTACCCCACATACCCCAATCCCACATACCCCAACCCCACATACCCCTCCCCCACATACCCCAACCCCACATACCCCTACCCCACATACCCCAACCCCACATACCCCTACCCCACATACCCCAACCCCACATACCCCTACCCCACATACCCCTACCCCACATACCCCTACCCCCCATACCCCAACCCCACGTACCAACCTTCTCCCTTCAACCCCCCTCTATATCCCCCCCCCCCCCCAAAAAAAAGCATGTAGTATTTGGTATGTGCAGTTCACTGGAGCAGGCTACAAACACGTCCACACCCTACCACAACCCCTGGCAGAATGAGCTTCCTCCAAAAATCAACCGTCTTATATGCCCCATGAGGTGCATTCTGATTGGTCGGTTCAGTCAGCTGACCTAGACGTCATTTGCATATACAGTAAAACTTGGCTACAATGAGCATGGCTACAACAAGCATGGCTACAACAGCATATTTGTCATGCCCTGATTTGCTCATATACATTTCTATAGTAAAGACACTTTGTTAGAACGACTTCAGCTTGTACTAAACTGGCTTATAACAGGTAATTATTGCAATAGTGTCATCCACATCGAAGCAGGGATGTCCTTATACCATTTAAATACTAGGTCTGGTACTTTAGTTTTGTTTTGTCCACAGATTAATGTATTTCAAGAAAATTCAAGATAATAGCAGAGCAGAGCACAGAAAAGGTCTTACAAAAAACGTCTCACCCTCTAATCCAAGATATCTCCCATTGACTTAGCACTAAAATTGTGTGGACTGTAATGTAGACGAAAATGGATTTCAGTACTTAAGAGTTTAATTTTTCAATTGCACTTTTTTTGGGTTTTTCATGACCTTTTTTATTTTCAATTTTTCACATGGTTACAGTAGGATTTCGGTAATGTTTGTCATTGTTATATGTAGATGAGTGTTCAATCTGTCTATTGTTATGTTTTTGGATTGATTTAGGTAGTATTTCATGTTATAAATGACATGTGAAATTGAACTTTCACTATCTTGATGCAACCCCTCATGAGGCGTCGCATAATACTCAGGGTGGTAACCCTGAGTCAACAATTATGTTTCATGTTGATGGACATATATCAGAAACCCATATTAATGCAAACCTTTCATTCTTCATGATACATCCCAATATCCACATGACCCATCTAAGCTTACATTATGAATACTTTTATTCTTTTTTTAAAATTATTTATTTGTAATATTTTTATTATTATTAGAGCAGCTTTAATAACGTCCAGCACGGCATACAAATACGACAGCACACATCGCCGTGTGTATCTTCTCATGGCGTGCTGTATGATGGACGAGATCTAGTTTTTATGATCCCTTTTTCCTGTTTTCCTCTTGCCTACTCGGTTATACTACCGTGCCTCGTCCCCTGATGAGTCTGGGTGCCTGATTTATTTACAGAGGCGTGGGATGGTGGTGGGTGGCAGAAGAAGCAGCAATACAGCCTCCCCTGAGTATGAACACACCCCCTGCTCCTCACAGTCAACAAGACAAGCCAGATGCTGATGCATGCTCAGATATTGCAGGCTTTGCAGTTTGTGGAACTAGCTCGATATGCAGACATAGGGGGACACAGGACGTTTTATAGAGCTAATATAACATACATTAAGACAGTTGCATACATTTGCCGAGCTTGGCAATATATAAAAGGCGTGGAAGCAAATTAGGGGATATATCATTTTTATAAGCACATATATATGCAGATATGTGTCAGTGTAAAAGTCTGGAGAACCACTGTTATATATGCCACATTTTAATTGACAAAATGTAGAAAGTATTTTAATATTTTGGTCAACGTTTAGTAGGAAATTAACAGAAATTAATACAAAAATTCCAGCGAAAGATGAGTTATTCATGCAAAAGCAGGAAAAGTGGCATCTCTGCATAATACATAAGGGCAGGATATTCGGCCAAACTGACATTGTGACCCTTTATTAATTGGTAGACATCATTTACAGAACTGCCAGTGAGCAGCTCATGAGCAGTAGTAGAAGCAGCAGCAGAGTGGTGCAATGTGATTATGCCCAGTCAGCAGAGCAGAGATAATCCCTGATAGGGATAATCCATCATGAATGTAATCACGAGGACGCCCGTCTCCGACAGCCGGGTGCCCTATCAGCTGGCCTCAGAACCCGGGTTGGTGTCCCCGGGTGGGGTGTGCTCACTGTTCTACTACGTTACTACTTGAGCTGCTCCTATCCTGCTCACTTCATGATTTCCAGTTTTTGTATGAAACTCCCTTGAGTAAGTGAGTGAGTGACTGCTAGTTTAGTCCTTGAATCTATCGAGGGAGAATTGTGGTTTAAACAGGAGCTTACTTTTCATGAACACAAGATGTATAGCTCAGAGCTGCTCTTGTCTGGTTGTCATTATGGGTTCTCCACCAATGTGATGCATCCCCCTATTGTTGCTGAATGGAGATCAGAATGGCACTGTTTTCTGGGGCCTTACAGGTTATAAATATATTATACAATCACATTATCCAACCCCATATTCCTGAATTAGAGATCGGCCAAACAACCCCTGGTAAACTAGGTCTATAAATGTGTACTGTAGTAGTAGCAGCAGGGGTGGTGACTGGGGTTGAAGGATGAAGGGCTTGATAACCTCCATCACCCCTCTCCCACCAGTCAATACGTCCCCTGCTGCATGCAGCCATCGACTGGCAGTCGTCCTATTTACGGAGGTGGCAGTGCAGGAGGAGGCTGTGATGCTGCTCTGGGGGGGAGGAGGAGGGCGCCTGGAGGGGTGCTGGAGGAAGGTGTGGGAGTGAAGAGGTGTGCTGCTGGAGGTGGAGCTGGTGGCCTAGGAGGAAGGGGAGGAGCCACTGCCAAGCTTTTCTTCCTTTTTCTGCAGAGGCTGTGCCTGCTGGGGCTGAGTGAGTGAGACGTGGCATAACTGGGTCAGCTGGCTGGACCCGATACCACCTCCATATGCCACGGCACGTGCTGCTTCCATAGGGCTCCCTTTTTGACCCCCCTATTTGCCTCCTTCCTTATTCTAGTTGCTTTTCTTGGCCCTAGCTTTTTTTCCTGTTTCCTAATCCTTAGTTGCTTTTCTTGGCTCACCTTTTTCTCTCCCAGTCTACACGTTATTCTCAACATCTTGCCCAACTTCTCTTCCTGAATACCGTTTTTTTAGATTCTGAATTAATGGCTCAGGTTTCTCAGTAAAAGGAGCCGAAGGAAATTTTCTACACCATGTATTGTTGTAACATGAGTTGTTTGAAAGACAATACATTCACTACAGTGATAATTCTCGGGTCTAGTAATATGCATGCTCTGCTGCTCAGAGCTGCTCACCGAGCTGCTCAGCAGCTCAGTGTCTGAGAAAGTATACAGCTCTAGTGGAGCAGAGAGGAGGGGGGGGGGGTCGTAGATTAGACAAACAGTAGCACCCTACAGCCTTACAGTTACAGGCCCCGTTCTCTGTCTGCTCAGCCTGACATTCTGGCTTCTCAAACCTTAGTGACCCCAGCTGATTCCATTCTGAACACATGGACACGTACATGTAGCTTATCAAAGCGCTTTAATTATGCCTATTAAATGTGAATGTCATATCCCATTCTATCCGATTCTGTTGCCTACAAATTTTTCTTTGGGACTTTGAATAATAAACCCTAAAACCACATTTGCATGCTTTGCTGAAACCAACGAGCATTTACCAGCATTTTAAAAATTCAAACTGCATGACTGAACCGCATGTCTATTGGATTGAGACGCATTCCCCGCAATGATCGCATATAAATTATCCCTTAAAAAGTATTCAACCAGGAGAATTGTGCATGTTAATTACGCGTGCATATGCACCTGGACTGGGAGAATCATGCAATTTCACCTTCAGTCTATGTAAATTGAAGAACACACAATACTGGTTACCCTGATGTTGGGTAGATTGCACGTCTCAGGTAATAGTGTAGTACCGGTCCTCTTAACTATTGGCGATACATACACTACCGGTAATGAATGGTGACACAAATCATAAGACGCAGATACAATGTATATGTGTTTTCCAATATCATTAGCCCGGGATCATCAGAGTATTTGTTTCCTGATTCCTGAGACAAAAGCCGACTTATTTCACCACAACCCGGGCCACAACCATTCCTCCTCTCCCCCATAACTTAATAGCACTGCTTCTTGTAAGCGGTCCGCTTCGCCTTTCCCTAATTAAACCATCAATCACTTAAGATTTGAATTCAACGATCAATCAAAAATCAATTCGGAGCGATGTAATTTTTGTTGGTGTTTTTTCCCCCGGTGAATTACTTGGCCCTCTAGTCGGCAGTGTGTTCTGGATAGGAGGACCTGACTGATTAGTGGCCTACCCGACCAGCACCGCTTTGCATGATGAAATTCAAATCAGGCCCTCATCTTTTTCCCACTGAGTCGAGGCTGGCCAGGGGGTGGGTGCACGGGTACAGCCTACTAAAGCAGTAGGCCATATTGCTCCAGGCGTCCAGTATTCTGGCGTGCCTTTACCGGGTTTTATCACCTCATTTTAATTCAGTTTTTATCTTTTTATTTTTGAAATACTATTATGAGAAACTTACGTCACTAATGCAATTATCAGTATTATTTTCCATTCCCTCCTCTAATAATTATGCAGTGCATGCATATCCTGATTCTGACATCATGTCTGAAACTATCCTCATCCTGAATCATTAATGTGCCAGGACGTTTTGGTTGACCAACGAGTCATAATTCCTATACTCTGACACCAAATCCAAGCATCCAGGCCACTCTTCTCTTCTATAGACATCAATGTTATTTTTTTTTCAGATATTACTTCTAGCCTGACCTGAAAACCAGATCCTGTGTATGTGGTTTGGTGACAGGTGCCCCACTTCCCGGCATCCTTCCTCCTCCAGGGCGGTAATGGTATTGAAAGCAGGGTGAGGGTGGGGATAGGGGGGGGGGGGGGGTCAATGCTCCCGGAACCGGAAGGGCAGCATGGCCCAGGCCGATAGAGCACGGGAACTGCGCCGTTTGGGAAAAGGGCAGCTCCTCCAGGGGGATATTGATCCGTGTGATATATTTGAGGCCACTTAGGCCTAGATAGCCCAACACCACTTGACGCTACACACACACGGCAAATGTGATCATATTGGATGCACATCAAAATCTATATTCATAATATATCCTCTGCAAATATCACGCCTTTGGACAATTATATCTTTCATGAGCGTACATTTCCACTACTATGTTCTCAACATCAAGTTTGTATAATAAGTTTGTTTCTGCAAAAGTTTAATATGGCAGAAACTTGCTGTGAGTACTAGTATAGCTAGTATGGTGATGTTGACTTTCCCTGTCCCTAATGTCCGCAGCCCCCACCCGCTAGTACTAGAGCCTGGGGGGGAGGTAGGCAGGCTAGGCGGTCAGAGGCCCTTATCAATCACACCAACCCCTGCAGGCTGGGTGTGACCCTGACTTGACCTTCACGTGGATCCCTTTACTGATGGCCGCTGGGATCGATAGTGGTGGATATGTGAGAGGGCCTGTGTGTGTGCAGGGTGGGGGGGGGGGGGTGTTGGCCCATGTCTTGCATGAGAGTGATCGGAGCCTGTATCAGAGGTGGGTAACTTGTAATCGAGACACATAACAGCATATTGATTTCCCCTCATACAGAGGTATAGAACCAACTGTTATGCTGCAGTATAATAGTGGCCAATGTCAACATGATTATGGAAACGGCAGATACAAAGGAAAGACAGGGTCTATTATGGGTTTCCGTTTTAGTGTAAAAAATCTAAGGGTATTTGTTATCACATTTAACACAGTTGTCCTTCCCCATGCCATCGTACGCTATTAAACCAGATTTCCCTTTAATATTAAAGTGAATGCACAATATACAATTAACCATCACACCATCCTCCCTTGCCTCTCATGTAGTTGACCTTACCCATCAAGACACTCAACCTTCAACAACTAGTCCTTATCCGGGACCTGACCCCTTGGACATAGCGTGAGGATGATAAGACAAGGTCAGGAGGAGGTCATCAAAGGAGGTCAAGTAGCAGCTAGTCCAGGTCAGGCAGGTGATACAGTGTGGATGGTGTGGGGGCTGTGCCTTGTCATGTGTCAGTGGTGACGGCTCTAAATATAGCCTAATGGGGGCTGGGGTCAGGTCACCTCTCAAGGTGCCGAGGCCTCTCAATAGAAATGGGAGTGCAATGGACATCTCCTGATCATTTAATTTCTTTTTCATTTGCTCCTGGTAAAATACATAGATGAAGGTTTACGAGAATTGTTCACGACTGGGGGTTAGTGAAAACCTCATAAGTAGTACAATATCAACTGATGGACATGAAATTATATTACATTTCTAGCTAATAAGAAGGTGCTCCCTAAAATTCAGTCAATTGGTTGACTGCATTAAATAGGAGATGAAACCTGAAAATAGAGTTAACCATCTCTATTAGTTTCGACTATTTCTAGTCTTCTTCAGGGAATGAATGTATTACATGTCCGTTGTATGTCTTTGTGTACAGACACTATTTATAGTTCATGGTGGAAAAGGTAGAACAGCTATCTAGATGCTATTTACGTCTCTACAACATTCTTCTTCTCGATCAAAAGTTTCCTCAACCTAAAAAAGGGCAGTGATCCGTTGCTCCTCTTTTACACAAACCTCTCATTTCACATCGGGCAGCGATCCCATCCCCACGTCAACCCACAACAGGATATCGTTTGGACTACAAACGTACACGATTTATCGCCATGAATATGACCTTCGCTGTCGAAATGGCATTAAACATCCATTATTCACTTACAAATGTATACAAGTAGGCCATATATGCTTCCATGCATGTCTTGGGATGGTGATATACTATGTGTGTTATACTGTATGTCAGCCATATCAGTTGATTTATATTTATAGTCTGTATAAGCACTTCAGTTGAAATGAATCAGTGTTTTTTTTAACTTTTCTAATACAGCCATCCCCCCCCCTCCTCTGGTTAAAAGTTTCACAGAATGTACTCAGCCATGAGATAGCCATGAGATAACCAGCCAAAAGAGGGACGCGGCCCCTAATCTTTGTTTAACAATATTTCATTCTAATTGTACAATTATTATCCTGGCGGTGCGGTTGTATATACGCAGTAGCAGATACACACACTATCATTATTATGTAAAGTCACATGTTTTTGGCAGTACAATCAGTATGCCACATAAAATCGTCCCTACTTAGATGTCTCTTATCATTACATGTAAACATGATACCAAACAGACAATAACTACCATGTTCTCGTCTTTGTCAAGTCTAGACCCCCCCCCCCCCCAACCCCTCCACCTGATACCTGAGACTCCCAGGACAATGGGGCGGTCTGACTGACAGCTCGGGATCTAGGTCAGCAGTACACTGTGAGATCCTCCAGTACATGTAGCGTGCATTGTGTGACATGCCTGACATTGTGTGACATGCCTGACATGTGCCGCTCAATAATACAACTACATGAATGTGACAGGGTGAGAATTAGCATATCGGGTTGTAGCCACTTGTATTGTGTCTGTTTTTGGTTGTACGTACCGGTATGTGGAACCTAGACAATTACATTGTACATGGTTATACCTTTTTAATCATTAGGCGAGGCCGTTCTGGGGAAGACTTGACCAGCTGTTTTATACATGTCATGCCCTCCGAGACTGTCCGGATGACGGGAGATCAACTGCATGGATGATTGTACTTTGGTCTAGGCTAAAATAAAAACCTTGGACTTACTGGAAATATGACAGAGTACATCCAAAAAACGTTAAAATCCCATCCTACCATCTGCATCGTACCATGTCAATGGGGTCATAAAGGGATAGGCTAATGGTAGGTCTGAAGTGGGATTTCTACTGTGCACCTTAAATTCTGAAGACATACATCCCTGCATTTAAATACATTTAAAACAGACACGTATGTAGGCAATACATTCACACAGATAACTGTATTCTCTAACTTCAAAGACTCCCTCTCACGTCTAGCCTATAGAACAGACATGCTGCCTGCGGCTAGCCTGAACTTGTTTCTGGTGTGGTTACATATAAACACAGGGTGACAGCTGGTACTTTACCCAGTTGTCAAGTATGCTGTAGAGTGCCACTGCTGTATACCCCTGCAGTCCCAGAGATGGGGAGCAGACCCCTGACGCCTGCCAGACTTTATAGCTCTATAGAGCCAGCCTCATAACGTATACCAACAGAGAATAAATCATCCTGGGAGTGTTTTCTCCTCCTAAAAATAACCCTCTGTCTGTAGTCCCAGTATGGGATATCATATTGTCCTTTTCCCCCTTATGAATAGCTATACTATTCAGTATTGATTTGAATTGGATGAGTGCATTTCTCCTTTACAAAACACAAAAGACTCAATACTCCCTGAGGTACCATTAATTTGTTTGGTTATTTCTTATTCAAACATATTTAAATGCCTATCGTGTTTGTCTACCACAGTCATCTTAATTCGACAATTGCCAAGTGCATTTACCATTTAGTATATGGCCGCGTCCAACTCGTTTCCTCATTTTATGGCCATTGTATGGCTTCTGTACACTTTAAGCACTCCCGAACATGCAACCCTATTTAACCAGGTTTAACCTATCAGAGAGTAGACGAAACTTACACTCTGCTAGACACTGCAGGGAGTGTGTGAAATCTGTGTAAAACACCAAGGGCCCCCGGCTTCTAGTGTTCAGTGTACCGTTATTATCGCCCCCCTTTTTCATTTGAGGGGAAATAATCAGCTTTTCAGCCTTTTGTCAAAAAGCTAGAATGGGGAGGTTACACACTAAGCCAGACTGAGTTGGTGAGCAGCTGCGAGCAACTCAACTCTTCTATTATTTTCCTGACCTGACCTTTAGCTTTTGGGTCCGGTGGTTGTACACCTATTATAGTGAATATTGCTTTCTTCTTTTATTTTGTTTCCTAGACCTCAAAAATACCTTCATTCAACTTAACACATGAAATCGTTTTATTGGGACAACAATATACACTCTAACGTCTAGCTAGAAGCCATATCTATGCATTGCTGTGAGCACTAGTTATAATAGAGCCAACGCCTGGCTGAGAGACTAATACAGTAATTAGCCCCTTGGCCCCTGTAAATGGGAGAAATGTGCACCAACATTGGGCACAGTTGGCTTCCCATACCCATCCGTGGTATGAGCCACCACTGCCCTGCTGTCCAACAGCTAATGAATACCGGGTAGGGTGATGGGGTAGTGGCATGCCAAGTTATATGCACCAGGGCAGGGTGGTGAACCCTCTCTGGTCTGATGAGGTCAAGCCACTAGGGCTCTAGGGACGTGTTACACCCAGTACATACCTTTCTATAGGCACATACAGCACAGACTGCTAGTAAATCTCCATGCAGACACATAGTCACAAATACACTGCAGTAGTCGTTAAAGGCAAGTCACCATATTTCCCGGTGATTATATTTCCCCTCGCCCATGTTTAGGACCATTTCATGTCAAGCAGAGTATAGGGAATTCTATCGAATACATGTCGGGTACTATCCATGAAGTATGTCACGCAAATTTCGGCCATTTTCAACACCTCCTACCCATTTGCCACTCTTTTCCCCATACCTCTATCATTGATTCATGTACATTTGTACACCTACAGGTTGCAGACAGCCAGTCCTGGGTCAACATGATCAATGGCTATACCCATGCAGTCTCCACAGAAATGGCTCCCCCCTGGTCCTGTTCGTGGAAACACCAAGTGGCCAGGCACCAGGCACTGAGGACACCATGGTGCCAGTACATTACTACCCCCCCCCCCCCCCCCGCCCCAGTCCCTGGCACTCACTTCCTGCTACCTCCAGCCTCCTACGGCACCACCCGACCACCTCCATCACTCCCCACAGGAAACCTCACCATTTCCTTTCTTTTTGTGTGTGCTTTTCTGCCTCCTGTCCACTGCAGCTAAGATGTTAGCATTGGAATTCTGAACTACCCTCAGTGGTTTTGGCTCTGCTGTATGGTTTTACAGGGTTATTATGGGGTATTCAGTGTTGTGAGTGGCTTCAGTTACTTCTGAAATGCTACACGTTTCCCTTTCTTCCCATAAATAGAGATAGTGCACTCCCTGTGGCACGTACCTAACAAGATGACAGTGGTTGGCATTTTCACTCATTTCTGTTTATATTTATCACTCAGTCACGTTGCCATTTTCTCTGTGGCTTCACAGTGGCTTCCATAGCGATTGCCTCTCTTGTCTAGTTGGGCAGCTGCAGAAAATTATTTACATATTTCCCATTTACAATTTGGGGGCTAGCATGCATGGTTATAGCAAGTTGGTGCCATACGGCTCATGGTAAGGCCCAGGCGCTGTGGTGGTCAGAGACTGTTGTTGCAGCGACCTTTTTAACCAGAGGGCTGGTTGCTCGTCGCTGCCTTGTCTCACTGTAGCAGGTCATTGTGCATTCAGAGCATGTGACGTCGCCTACCACCACCAGCACACACACACACCACGCCCCCATATGGGTGCGGGTTGGGTCGGGGAGCCCACGGGGACGTGCAGATAAGACCCAGGTGATGTCTCCCCCCGCTAATCAGCCGCTACCACCGGCGGCCACCCCTCCCTCGGCCATTGATCCCGGCTGACCCACAAACCCTCATAAATCAGCCCAAATTACCCGCCGCCAGAACCAGCAGACGCAGCCACAGACGCACGACCTGCGTTCCCTTGACCCACTTCCGGTGGTGGCGGCGGCCAGGGACGTAGGTACGTCGACGACGTTCTCCGGCGGATATGGATGAAGGGAAACACTCGTCCCTCCCGCCCCTCTGTCTCTGATTGTGAGGCCCGGAGGCCCTGGGACTGTGTGTC
This sequence comes from Harmothoe impar, assembly GCA_947462335.1. Lineage (NCBI taxonomy): Eukaryota > Metazoa > Annelida > Polychaeta > Phyllodocida > Polynoidae > Harmothoe > Harmothoe impar. The sequence goes on along the minus strand of OX381707.1, from coordinate 67,247,593 downwards.
CATTGAAGAGCAGGTTATTTTAGCAGCCTGCTGCTAGTGGAGAGGGCATCAGCAGCCTGCAGGGTGCATCGGCATCCTCCTCCTGTAGGTGCATGCCCCTGCTGTATCTTGCTGATCTTGCTGCACTGGATGAGGAGGTGGTGGGTGTGGCTGTCCCTGCATGCAAGCGCCAAACCGCCCCTTTTGTCTTTCGAACACATTTAACATGCACTTCCTACATTTCGAAATGGTGCAAAATCAGGTTACACTTCCCATGTTCGTAAATCTCGTGAAGCTGTGGGACCTGGGAAGCTATTCTGGTAGGGATGTGGGGATGTGGGCAATAAAGAGGGATGCATATACATCCGACCCAGTTATAGCATAAGTTAATGGGCGAAATCACGCACGACGGTAAACTATACTACCTGCATCATCATGGCTTGTTCTGTCAGTCACAAATTCCAGATGGATCAAGACTGTAAGTTAAATCATCTTCAAGGGATCTTTAAAGGATACATTTTATCTACCGGTAGTATCCATAATGGTCTAATGGGGGAAGTGGGGGGGGGGGGGGGGTTATTAGGAGAAGACCCTCAATTACTACCGGTACTACCGATTACGGAGGTTGTTTCAAAAGTAGACACAGATTATGTGCATTGCATTAGACGTTTTCTCAGTTATTAATTGTTGTTGCTCCAGGGCCCACAGTGAAAGCGGACACGTTGAACTAAGATGTTCAGGATAATGGTTACAGTATTCAGGGAAGCTCTATATTATAATACTGGGAGGAGACACATGAGCTGAGGGAACCCGTAGCCGCGCACCTCTCCAATCTAAAAAAGATGGCATAGTTCACATGAGAAATATTGCACATCTTCCATTACGAAATGTAATTTTGAATATTTAGGGAGTGGGGGGGGGGGGGGGGGAGAGAGAAATCGATAATAATTTGATTAAAACCCATGGCGTGATATTATGAGGCGTGTTTCAATGATTACAATAGAATTCACACAGTTCCATTTCCCACCGATTCCAGGATAAAAGCAACTGAATATGTGTGTACTATTGCGGGAAAAGTGAAAAGGGCAACTGAATATAATCTGCACACTGCAGCATCCCCGTTATTATTTGCTTTGCAATTTGTATTACAATCATCCATTAGATTACGTCCCCATGCAAGGTGTGCCACAAGTTCGGATATGAAGTTCCATTGAATCCAACTTCCATAGAAGATCGGCTGTCACCATATGGCTAATAATACTGAGGTCCCTAAATTATAGGACCCCAGGAGGTGTGTAGGCGAAGAGTACATGGTAGTGCTCTGTCATCTCATAATGAGTGAGGTGTACAGCTTCAGCATATTTCCTGACAGTTTCCCCCTAACACAGGCTGCATCAGCAATACTGGAGGAGGGAGACCATGGAGGAGGAAGGAGCCTCGGGCAGGAGGAAGGGCTGAGTGAAGTAGGTGTAATTGGACCAGCAGCGGCTGTGGGCGACGTGACCCAATTACCTGGTGGTCCTTTTTGTGTGGCGGTGAGCAGTTGAGGACTGAGGGAGGTGGGGGAGCAGCTCATGAGCTGCTCAGTGAGTTGCTCATTACTGGTAATGAGCACTGAGTCGCCCAGCCGCAAACATAGGGCCACACACGGCTGGCAGCACGCCACAGTGTGACCCCGCTAACTGTGTCACATAAATACCCTGCCGGCCTGTCTAATCAGCCGAAATCATCTAATATACAGTCCTTCAGGCCAAAATGGCAGCCACACTCGGAGCCAACTGGAGCTAAATCATCCAATACATGTCGAGTTTTAGACTGTTTCTTAGTAGTAGGCTGTCGTTATAAGGAGCACCCTGTTATAAGGAGCACATTGTTATGATTCTAATTTCAATTTTGTAGATCTATTTACATCTCTATGGTATTTTTATTTGCGAATTTCTATCTCACCTATGTATTCAAAGCGATATGTCCAACCTCTTCAACAAACCTGACTCTGGGTTTTAACTTATGGATTATGTTTCTTTCTCGCATACATCTATAGTACAACATATATGTTGTTCATATATTGCCCCTGGACTTTGTGTCCAGTGACACGTGACTCACCCATTACCATCAGGAGTTGTTGTAAGGGCAGGAGACAGGGACACTTACCTGCAAAGGACAAGAACGACAACAATTAAGAGCCATTTCAATAGAATCATCTGATTAAAACATGAAAGGAAATAATATACAATTGATTAAATGAGCTCATCAATATATTGAATATAGCCAGACGCTGAACAACACACTCGTACATAAAGGAAAAATAGCGTATTGTTATGCTAAACGATATGTGTCAATGAGGATGGGGCACATTTTCAACATGTAATAGCAGTGTGAGTATTCTAGTCTAGCTGTCATACAGTGGACATGGTGGGGGTGGAGGGAGGGCATTGTTCAGCATGTATTGATCCCCTACTTCACCCATATGGCGGTCCCCATCAAGCTGTGGTGTGCATATTGCTCAGTGACGACTGCCTCTGGCCTCCTCCAGCCCACAAAGCCTCTAATGGTCGGCTTCAGTCTCCCCCTTATCCCGCTACTGCATTACCATTCAGCCCACCATTGTTACCCTGCCTGCTACTAACACTGTGCTGTTACCACCATAGTGCAGGCTATTGATGAGGTTGCTACCGTAAAGCTGCGTGTAGTACATTAGTATAACCTAAAAATACTGATATAACGTGCACCCTGAATTCAAGTAAATCCCATTACTGGCACTAGTACAATGTAGGATTAGCGTATGACGAGGTCCATGAGACAGGCACACTCATCCTATTTCAGTTAAGTGTAATATGTAGATATATAAATGCCAAACTGCATTCTTAATTATGAACCACCATCATCATGCCATATACCCTGGCCATTCAATATCCAGCTATGGATCCATATAAACCGCAGCCCGGCCCCCAGATGTGTAAATGAGGGTGGAGTGGTGACAGTGTGTGTACAGGGTCACGGCGTGAATCGATCCCACACCGAGATGTGCTGCTGTGTGTTTTACACAGTATAGACATAGTACACAGTCCACCCCCCCGCCCATGCTGACCTGCAGGCTGCAGCCAGGTGAGCCGCTCCTCCAGGTGAGCCGCTCCTCCAGGTGAGGGGGGGGGGGGGCTGGGGTTCAGGTGTGCTGTACGATCAGACAGGTGGGCGTGGCCACCATGGAGGCTTTTAAGTACAGGGAGGTAGATAGATCATACCCCTGCATACCTTTCGGGTACTTTTACAATTGAAACTGGACCTATTTTGGGACATTTTTCAAGACCCCCACCCTCTCCCCCCCCCCCCCCAGTCACTATTTTGGGCACAGTGTCCTATACGACTGTATGGTCCAGGTCAAGTTTCGTCATCAAATCAAAATACCCCACCCCATTATGGGACAGGTATTTGACATGCTCGGTGTTTTATACCGTATCTCTATATAAGCTGAATCGTGGGTTAAACTATGAATTCTTTATTCCATAATACTACAGACAACATGCATGTACAACATTTTACCTAAGGTTGTTAAAAGATATATTAAGGGGGTACAGATGGGTCCCCCCCCCCTCAGGTCGGAAAGTCGCTGAAATTAAGGGCCCCAGGTCGAAAAGTCACATTTTTACACCTTTTATGCCATAGCAAAATTGGACCAAAAGTCGCAGGTCGCTTAAATCAATGTACCAAGTCGCCAGTACTTCTGGAAAACAGCCCATGTCGTCAGGTCGCTTTTGACCCATCTGGAGCCATATTAAGGCCTGCAACATCAGGTTTTTTCCTCTCCACCATTTGGGGTGGACCCACCTCTATGCCCCCCTGCTGTTCCACGCCCACCACAGACATGACGTAAATCTGGCGGGATTCATCGCAGTCCTGGACGGTCGTGATCTGACGTTTTTTACGTCATTTATTCCCAGTTCCCAGCAAAAAGAACCCTTCCGGAAATGCAGGATCACGTGACATGGCGACATTCCACTTCCGGTGACCCCATTCCATCCAAGATTTGTCTTTTTAAGAAGGTGGCCTGTAGTGTTTTCTGTGTTTTTCAGTGGCTGCAGAAAGGGTTGGGACCGTTATTCATCCCTCCCACCACGAACTGGTCTTATTGCAGTTTTTGGTTACATAAACACATGAGCTACCACTCAGATATAGTGGCCAAAGTTACAGTAAAAACGGGTTTAACTCTGTGGTGCAGTGTGGAGAAGTTTCATAGTAACACTAAGACTATGTAGGGAAAAACATCTTAGTATCGCACTGCGAAATTGTCTCCGATATTCATATTTTTATTAACCTGTTTCTATAAAGTTCATCCCCATCCGCCCACTTTTCAGTATAGTGTAGGCCCTACGGCTATAGGTTGTAAACTTCATACCCATCACCAAACTGTCTCGGACAGGACACGATCTGTACAGTAAGACTACCTGCTGTGAGCGTGAGCTGTGAATGGCCACCTATTACTGATGTTCACTGGCGACAGGGATCTCCCAACTAGGGAATTGTTGGTTCAGATACTAGAACATTCTTATGAGGACAAAAATCCAAAGCAGTCACTCTTCACTGAGATGCAACATTGTTATGAAACGTTTGAAACAGTTAAATGGTTGTGGTTGTTACCATTAGAACGAGAGTCGGTGAGCATGACCAGAAACGCCATACTACCGGTAGTAAACATGGATAACATTGTTGTTTAACCAAATACTTCTGTTCTGTCTATATTCCTCTTTTGACAATATGATACTATGTCTCAACATGGAATACATTGATAAGTCATTGCAATGTGATTGGCCCATCGATCAAAATAAAATGTTAACTTGGTAAACATGATTGTCTAGGATGCTTTCAAAATTGCTAGAGCAAAACGCTATGCTTACCTTGGTAGAGAATATGTATAGGAGAGATGTGACCCAAATACAACAAACTCAAAAATATACTACGCCGCACCACCATCTCTATAAAGTGTCACGTAATGTTTGTCCATTGAATGTCATTGCTTGGTTATTTATCTCCCCCCACGTGAACTACCAGAGTTTGCCAAAAACATGAAAGTCAGTTTTTTGTTTGTGGTGCTCAAATGCCTCTGTCGAACTCAATTTCATTTCTGCTCCTCTGAAAGTCCTTCACTGGCAGGGGGTTCAAAGTTGAAACTTCATCAAAAGAATGTTAAAAGCCTTTGAAACTAAGGCAGCACTCTTTTGGGAACTTCAGGAATGTGCCTTTTGAAACGCTCAACCCAAGATTGTGTCCCTTCATCGCCTGTTTTGACAGGACTGAAAATTATATAATATCTGCTTGGATTTTGGACCAAAGCCAGCAAAAAGTAGGCAAACTAATTTCCCAGAGTAATTTTACCGAATTAAATATAAACAAAAGAATAACATGGGAAATTACAGGCAATTACGGTAGCGTTTAACAGAGTTCAACTAGGACGCGTGCCTGTGTTGACGTGTAGATAGGACGTGACAGACTTGTATGGCGGCTGGCACTTGGTGTCGGTGGGTGACATGACGTACACCGCATGACGTACATGTATGCTGCATGACATACAGCAGCTCAGGCTAAGGTCATGGAGGTCAGGGAGGATGCAGTATACCCACCATGACCACACCACAACCACAGGTACACACCACATTACATGTCATGGTCGGTAATTAGGTACATGCGCATCCAGGCTTTTATTTGGGACCATAAATTATGGCATAATGTATCCTCTCGGAAGAGGAGTACAATAAACTAAATAAAGAAATTGTGTTGTTAATAAAAGATTTTCACAACTAACCACAAGCATATTTACGTATACATTTCTGGGTGAATAAACTTTTAATTCGATTATAAAGTGCCTGTTCTTTCTGTGGCTGACCTTCTACATGTATTGCACGTCCATACTTACACACACACCCTCCATGTGACCTTCAGTCACCTTTGTGGCAGGAGCCAAGTACAATGTACATGTGTATAATATACCCGACCCCCTCCCACCGCCGACCAGCATATCTCATGTGAGGCTAAGACACCCTAATTACACCCCCCCCCCACCCCCCTCCCCTTAACCCACAAAACAGACAATAGGATCTCTGTGGACTATATATTACCTCCTGGGGCCACGTCAGGTGAGGTCAATGCCTCAGGTGTCTCAGGTCACCTCACCTACCTGATTCCCGCCAAATTATGACTAGGTATTGTGTATGGTTAAACGGTAGATAATACACTGGTATGTAGGGAAAGACTTCAGACTTTCCCTCACCTTAAAGCTTACCACGCCCTCTCCCTCTCCTATAACACTGCTACCTGCAATGGACTTGCTAGTTGCTTGGTTAATTTTCATAATGTATCTGTATTCGACAGTACAACAACTACACTGCAATCTTGCAGGTTCTCACTACCTGGGATAGATTCAAACAATCTGACTAATAGTAGCTATAGTTACAGAGCAACAAAGTTAGGGTATCCACAGCCTTCATCGAAAGCTGTTATTGGATAAAACTATAGATGTGCAAATAGAGCAACGTATGTGTAAAGGTAATAGTTCATTCGATTTCCCTTCACTATGTACATATAATTGCCTGGAATACTAAGTTCTGGCAAGAAATGTAAAATCTATAAACTGTATTTCAGCAATAGTAATAGTGAATACTATTCACTATTCAATTCAGTAATAGTGAATACTATTCACTATTCAATAGTAATCTTCAAAGTGTCGAACAGTACAAATGTATCCGAGATAGCTTAACCTCAGTAAGAATACAGGATTTTCATTTTCTAAATACATTCAAACACATACTTCAAAAATCTGCTTGCACTGCCCTGTTCCCCAGTCCTCACCAGAGCCAGAGCCAACATGAACCATGCAGCCCTCCAGGAGGTGAGGCTGCTGCTACAGAGTGTGCTGCAGCAGCAGCAGGTCGGACGTTTATTATTGTTTGGTGAGTTGAATGGTGTGACCTACATACCAGGGGCTGCCTCCTGGGCGGCACACTGCAGGGTGCACGTCCTCCTGCAGCCTCACACAGCTGGCAGCCTACCTACAGGAGGAGGCCCCTCCCGGCAGGAAGCCACCCTACACGCTGCTGCTACACGCCAATACTGGGCAGCCTTACCCTATCAGACTACACCCTACTATAGCCTATAGGACAGCCCCGTCTACATTGGCGGAATACCCTACCTTACACAGTAATAGGGGGTATAATGATATCCATTCCTACAAGGAAACTACTTTTCAATGCTCTTCTTAATTGCAATTTTGATATCAAAATCATGTACTTGCATTGACCATTCGGCGGGATAGGGATTCATAGGGCCAAATTCTACCTTTAGGTTATCTCCAATGTGCTTTATTTCTGACTGATCCATGTAATTATATCTAGACTGAGCTAGACTAAACAGCCGTAGACCCATGTCGTCCACAACCAGATGCCCATTGGTAACAGGTCTGATGCTGTATAAGGGGGGTGGGGGTCTCCCCTTATACCTGGTGTCCCAGGGCAACACGGGGAGAGATTTGTACACATTTGTCAGTCTGGGTACACGTGCCATAGATCCGGTCTAGGTGCCTGGACGCGGACCTTGAGCTGAATTCTGCCATGATGTGAAGTGGCACTTGGCCTCATTCCTCCTATACCTAGTGTACCTGTTCTCTTGGAGTTTTATATCCCAGACTAGCAGCTGCTTTATTCAGCGTGGGTTTCGGTTTATCATGTGATTTATTGAAACTTTGAATTCAGAATAGGATTAAGAAATGCCCTCCATGTGTATGGCAAGTCAATGCAGTTTGCATTAGGAAGTGGTCATTTTTTTAACAAAGGGGGGAGGGGGGGGGGGGGGCGATGGTTTTTCGCGCAAGTAAGTCAGGCATGTCTCTGCTCCTCCCCCCACCCCCAGGCAGGTTGAAATTGAGCGCGACAGACCCCTTTGGGCTTTAGTAACGTGCTGGCTTTTTCGTTAAAATGGGGTGCAATTTTTTGGTTCCCCCCCCCCATCCACCAACCCCCCTTGTTAAAAAGTGACCACTCCCTTACAGTTCACACCTCCTATTATACATCTAGTATATACCACAATTTGCTACCTGCCTGTCCCCATAGCCACACCTATCCATCTCTACCCCTATATACAACACAACATGTGCCTTTCTGTAGATGATTGCTGATCCCTCCTCCCCTGCCCCCAGAGGCTGGATGCTGTCAGACTATCGACCAACCACTTCAAGCCCCTTTTTGTGCAGAAAGATGGATAGGCCTGTTCCATGCCCCACCCCAGCACAATAAAGCCCACCTTTATTACCATAATGGATTGGGGTATGCAGGAGCCCAGAGGGCGGGGCGGGGGTGTTGTGATGTGGTGGGACTTATTAGGGATAGGCTAATACTAAACTTCCTATATGAAGGCTTGTTTCTTGCTTTGGTGGTAACAATGATCGAGAATCGTCGCCGACTACTAATCGTTCACCTTTGTAGACTGGGTGTAGTCCATGCCCACGGATTCGCAGTTTTTCCTCTGACCATTGCTACACACTTATTATATCCAGAATTGAAGCCACATCAACAGTCATTCCTATTGTCTTCCTTCCTCATATATCAAAAGTCAATGTGTGCTACAATGTATGAAGTCAACGGATTGTCTTCTTTTCTCTACCGCGTCATTGTCTAGTTTGAATTGAATAGTTCTATATACTTAAAGTATTGTTTATAGACTTCAGCTATCATCTCATAACCAAATACATTGAACAATTACATGCCATTTGCCAAATTGCTGATGCTATTATAAACCACTTAAAGTTAAAAGCTAATCCGACTGTCAGGGGTAGCAGGTTACAATAAGATATCCATACAAATGTATTATTTTGCCTCACAATGACAACTAAATACCATGCCTCTCGATCGATCTATCAATATTAGACCAGAGAGATAGAGAGATCTCTCTGGTTAGACCGACATATCTCGAACGTATTACAATGCACACTTCACCAACATGGCTCATAGTTAAGTGGCCCCGATCCTATACTGGGTTAAACGTCGCATTAAACAAATACATTTGTGAGCAGCCAGGCGAAAAGGATGCTCTTTGTCAGGTTGTGTGGGGCACCCTTTCTGCATGGCTGCTCACACCTCACATCTTGTGGACAGACACAGAGGTTTTTGTTAACCAGGGTACAGGTGTGGTGGGCGGGGTGTAGCTACATGGTAGAATCTCACATCAGCCAGGGTTTTTAGCATGGAGAACACGTGTGTAGATTAGGTACATCAGAGAGCAAAGTGGACACCTGATGGGGCTTTTTGTCCCCCTGGTCAGTAACCCCTCCCCTCAACACCAACACACACTCCGATCCTCCAGCGTGTAAACAGGCCCTTTCCAGCTTAAGACGAGATTGCTGTCATGCCCGGTAAGCCCAAAGGGCCATTTCCTCCAGGGTAATTCTGAATGCAGACGGCGAAATGAAGCTAATCCTAGCTTATCTTGCTGTTGCGGATACGACCTTTGATAGACTGCAGGAAGGAAACCTCGAAAGCCCAAGCCACATACTTGTTACCTTGGCATAGCAAGGAAATGTAGTGCGATAAAAGATATACATATGGCACGTTATCGCAATGGTTATTTCGGAGCTGAGAGTAGAAGCCATATGGGAAGCCATTTGTTGGCGTCCTTCCTTGATGTTAAAGGTCAGGGGGTGCCAGACATATTTAAGTGTAGCCTATTACAGGTCACAGCCATTTGCTTCCTCAAAATGGCATGTAGCTGGGTGTATGCTGGAGATGGAGAGGAAGCCACTTACCAAGAGTTAGGATGAGAAGGTGGCCTTTGTCATAATGGCTTATTAATGGATGAAACTTAAGAACCAGACATACCCTGTACATACAGTATATCTAAGTATTGTCTTACATCCGAAAGCAATAACATTCATTGCACAACGATATTGACCTGTGTCTGTCTAGGTCTTTGTATATGGAAAGAGTAATGTCTACATCCATACTGCAGACAGACAGGTCTCGTAATAGGAGGAGGCTGGATTATGGATATAGCTTCTTCTGTCACATCCAGGGTGGCTGTTCCTTATACAGGCCTTTAAGCAATCACCTTCAGCGAGCAATATCCCGCAGACCAAGATGTAAATCACACCAGTTATTGTTCTTTACAAGCACAGGGTCCCACACTTAGCACATAGCCTCATGTTTATGGTCAGATATTGCAATGCAAAGGCGGGGGTATAAAGGCAGGATTTATGTGGCCCTTTGTGTGGTGTATAGGTCAGGATGAATACCTTCATGCAAGTTATGATGGCTGGCTGCAATTAACTGTCACTATATAATGGGGGAAGAGGAGCATACTCAGCATTCCTACACTATCGGATGCTAGAAAATACCAATATCTAGCTCAGTCAGACTTCCATATTATACGACTCCGGGGAAAAAAAAGCCTGATTTAATCGAATTCTAAAATACTTGTTTTTCAGCAAATAGGATTGATCTTGGAGCAGTAGATGAACAAGATAGATACTATCCGGTACCAATAAAGATATTTTAATTCGATCTACCCTAACAACATATTTAACAAAACATGTTATGACGCTTGGAAGCTGGGCTGGGAGAGTTGCAGATGCATTATGCAATGGCTAGTAGATGACCGTCTGCTGACCGTAGATCCACTATACATAAATCCGTCATGTAATATTGTAGAGCCTGTCTGTCCTCAGACAATGGGGAGTCTTAGGTAAGAGCATCTAATCTGATAAGTAATGAACTCTGCTATTGATTCTCTTACATCATGCCTGACCAGCAATGTAGAGCCTATAATACATGTGTCCTGAAAGCTAGCCCACTGAGATTACAGAGGTCAGAACAATGGGATGGCAATTCCTGCTCGTCTTATTCTAGAGACAATGTTCAATAGAGAAACCGTCCCCTTCCTGATACTAACACAGGTTATTTGAATCAGAACTGCTCAAGGAATTAGTTACCTTATCTGATAGTGACTATGTCTATTACTATTGACTGTCTTTAGTCTTTTTCAGCTGTTTGCAGTACAGATGTATTTGAGGCTTGTCAGCATTTGACATAACCCATTTTATATTGCCCACTCTTACTCACAGTGACTTCCCGTCCTCTACTGACAACAATGAACATGGAAATGGATTTACTATGACTGTACAGCATTATGGAACACAACAACGATGGAATATCACTACATTGTGGTCAGACTTCTGTAGTAAATTTAATAATGGCATCTCTGTACCCCAGTCCCTTCCATCCCCCAGCACCACCAGCTGGTGTTTCAAGGCACTTTCCCATTACTAGAGCAGCTCCCTGAGCAGCTCAGGATCAGCTGAGGTAAAGGCTGTGGGAGGTAAAGCTGCTGGGGGTCTGCTGCAGCTCACAGGTCAGGGACAGACTGATCGATCTGCTGTCACCCCACTAGGAGGCCCTAATGAAATGTCCCTGTGAGCTGAGGAGGGCAGCAGGCTTGTCAGAACGTGGAGGGTTAACCCTTTAAGGGCCGTATAGTGTATTAAGGTCTTTGCAAGCTGGCCCCACCTCGACCTCTGTTCCCGAGCGCCATCGCTGATCAAAGTCGTTCCAGTGCGCTTGGTGCTGTAGTATCAAAAATGTGGATGGGTACCGCGGATTGATCCCCCCCCCAACATATGGGGGAAGTGATGCGGTCATGGCCCCTCAGATACCAGCGATGTCGCTCGGACGCGTTAGAGTCCGAAGACAAGTTGGGCTGCATTTATGTATTTCACTCACCCTTCGCGGATTTCTCAAACCCACAGGGTCGGCATGATGCTTAAATGCAGCAGCAGCAAGTCATTCGCTAGGGCTGCATTCTTGTTTCATGATGACTAAGCATATAATACATTAAACTGATACGCGAGCCTTAAAGGGTTAAAGTTGTTCCACAGCTACAATTCAGCCAAATGCTGACACAAGTAATATTTCTTCAACTGCCGTCAAACCTGAAACTGCCATTTTTACAGAGTTAAGGCTGGCGGTTATCCAGAGAGAAAGCCAAACTGAAATCGGAGAGTAATACCCATTTTCCGAGCAAATAACACTGATCTCCGAACGGAAGATGAGCAAATAACTACCACGGAAGAAGAGAATTTGCCCGTTCTTGCCAATCTTCGATACAAAACACCTAATTACACCCGAAAATTGGCTGCGCCCTAAAGGATCTGCAATTCACCCTTGATCATCTTTGATACTTTGGGAAACCTTGGAAAACATCTCGGCAATTTCCTGTATGAACAAAGCATTAAATTCTTGAAGTTAATAGTAGTCTTTCCCCCCCACCAAAAAACGTTGTACAGAATATAGATTGTATTGATATCAGTCATAGTACTCATACGCATCATGTTAAAAAGGTATGAAATGCATGAATGAAAACATGCTTGAAATGTGAAGATATCATCATGACAATAATAACATTTAATCTTGGTCTTGTTTGAAAGCATGACAAACAGTAGTACATGATTGTGTCTGTGTTTTTAATCCGACATCACGTCCTGTCAACAGCAGGTCAGACCACACATTGTGATGCCATCAAGGCCACAGCATGAGCGTCTACATGAAACAGGGACCTATACATTGCACTAAGCTACAGATGGACGTTCAGCCGCCTGTGGGGCATTTAGCCAGCTGTGTTTGTGCCTCACCCCTACCACCCATCACACTGAGGATCCAAGAGATCCAATGGTCAAACACCAGGCACGGTCTAGCCCGGTGTAACCCTAGGGATCTACATCCAGCTTCCCTCACTTAGCTGTGTTTATAGTTGGGAAGGAATAGGAGGGTGGGTGGGGGTGTGGATCCAAGACCGTGGGCTCTAGTGTGGTGAGGGCTGTGCCAAAGTAGTGTTATGGCAAAGCATCTAGGCACTAGCAGCTGCCTATCAGCAAAGGGAAGCTAGACTATTACCAGCAGTCCCAAGGAGGCTGGTCTGAAAGGGGACTGGCTCTCCTCCGACAGTCTTTTCCACATTGTATGGTATGTACATGTATATGTAGTTTCAGTGCCATTAAAATATGCTGCTTTGTTTTCATATTTCAATACTTGGAAGGGAAAGACACGTTACTTTATTCAATGCATTGCTATTATATTTATATGTACCAACGTTTAGTTTACCACTTCTGTATACATTGTACTTGTAGCTTGCAACTTCTTTTCAATCTTTGAAGATGCACATTGTACTATAATGCATGGCCTAGACATTCCCAGCATAGAAACATGACAATGTTCATGGATTAGAAATAGGGTTAATCCACATGCTGATTCTATTGGGAGGCATGAGGCACTAGAATCATACCCAAAGAACCAAACGTCTTTATGCCAACAAAGTGGCAACCCAACCTTGTTCCCCATTGTTCCCCATGATGTAGTGGATAGGCCCTGATTGGGCGCCTCCAGTAGACGGCTGATCCAATCCGCCTACTATTGACAGCTGACTGTGGCAGAGTGCTATTGATCTCCTCACCCCCACCCCCTCTCACACACTGCCCCTCCTCCTCCTTCTCCTGAGCCTGCAGGCTGGCTCTAACTCCAGCAGGCGGGAACTAGGTCACCTTGGCTTGCAGCCACAGCAGGGGGAGGGAAGCCACAACCGCTCCCTGTGGCCGGAGTTGGCTGCTGCCAGGAGGACGAGTGGGGAGGTGTGAGGCTGGTATGTAGTTATTGTACATTGTATATGTATGTAGACATGGGTCCTTGTACTATAGCCCTGCTGTCTAGTGGTCTACATGGGTGTATACAATGTGTATACTACAGTATGCTACAAATACATGCTTGCTCTACTGTAGTGTAGGCCCGTCATCAGTAAATACCTACATTTATAACTGAAGGAGAACAAATTGAAAATGATGCACTAAAATTATTTCATGACTTATCCTCAGTTAACATGATTATCAAATTTTCATGGCATTTAAAACATGAAGAAGTATTAGTCATCGCAATCTATTTGTATCTCGCAATTGAGAATTGGTCTTGGTGTATTTATCATGGATAATACAGTGAAAGATTTAAGGCCAGGAATCGTACTACACTTTGTACACTGTAATATACACGACTGATATTGGCCACTATTTATAGTACCTTCTATCAGATTACACTGGTTAATATCCCTCTATTTTGATAGAGCCACAGGCAGTCAACAGTTATATATGGAAACACCCGCTACACAGTTACCAGGATTTCCGATAACCACAGGCCAGCATTATTATAATACTCTGATTGGCCGGAGGCAGAGTGTAACCATGGTAGCATAACGAGGTATCTTGCGCCAGACATAAATGTGGCAGCGAAGCAGTTAAAGAGCAGTGTATAATCCGTTCTCCTATTAGAATACATTTTCTACACTATTAGAATACATCATCTACACTACCCCCCCCCCCCCCCCACAAGTTCCAGAGACCTGGGACCAATTAATCAATACCTCTTTTTGACCATTTGATACCGAGTACTGTGATATACTGTGGCACACGAAGCTTCATTTACATCTTGCAGTGATTTGGTCTATTCCTCTGTATGGGATCTAGATACGTTGCAACTTTTAATTAAAGTGGCAATCTCACCGAGACAATCCCACTCACAAATCTAGTACTGTTCTAGTCTACTATGTGGTTAAGTGCGAGTGGTGAGAATGCCCCTTTAACACATGAGCTCACTCGTAGTCGGGGGCTGGTAGATACTTGCTGTTGCGACTCAGCTTTGTGGCTTTATCAGGCCCTGTGGCTTCCTTCAGCCTTGATACTGACCTCACGTTGAGTAAAGCTATACCACCTATACGTAACAAGGCACAGACATGTGTAAATACGTAGACATTAGGAGTGGAGTGCTCCAGGCATACTTGTGGTCGGCCATTATATAACAGGACCATCATTACTTAATGTTAAGTAACTGAGTTAATTATATGGCTAACGGCAGATGGGCTTAAGGTTTGGAACTAATGATTCAAGTTCATGGAGTTTCCTTTGCTTGTATAATCAAGACTGGAGGATTCAGCGAGGTCACGTACTGCGAGGGGCTACATTGTAGTGGGTGTACACGACACGGGCAGCGTACACAACACGGTCAGCGTACACACGGCACGGGGCGGCGTACACACGGCACGGGGCGGCATACACACGGCACGGGGTGGCGTACACGGCACGGGCAGTGTACACGACACGGGGCGGCGTACACACGGCACGGGGCGGCGTACACGGCACGGGCAGTGTACACGGCACGGGGCGGCGTACACACGGCACGGGGCGGCGTACACGGCACGGGCAGTGTACACGGCACGGGGTGGCGTACACACGGCACGGGGCGGCGTACACACGGCACGGGGCAGCGTACACACAGCACGGGGTGGCGTACACACGGCACGGGGCGGCATACACACAGCACGGGGTGGCGTACACACGGCACGGGGTGGCGTACACGGCACGGGCAGTGTACACGACACGGGGCGGCGTACACACGGCGGCGTACACGGCACGGGCAGTACACACGGCACGGGGCGGCGTACACACGGCACGGGGTGGCGTACACACGGCACGGGCAGCATACACACGGCACGGGGTGGCGTACACACCACGGTCGGCGTACACACGGCACGGGGCGGCGTACACACGGCACGGGCAGCGTACACACGGCACGGGGTGGCGTACACACCACGGTCGGCGTACACAAAGTCCTACCAAGGTACTAAGGAGGCAGTGGCTTCCCTGGTGGCTTCTACTTGGCGCGTCCATCCTTTGTCTGGGCCGCGTCCACTGCGCCTCCTGGTGGCGACTATTGAGACGTGCCACCAGTAATGGGGGCATTACGTGTCCGCTTGATGGCCCCTGCCCGGTAACATCACCACTGCTGCTAACTCCTCATCCATCAGAGGCTCCCTCATCCGCCCCTTTCATCATCTAACCCTGTATAACCCCAGCCCCAACCCCTGCAGGTCAGCTGCTGACCATGGACGAAGGTGTAAGGCTGCCCTGCCCTCCCACTTGATACACACACATGCAACCCGCTATACCTTTGGCCATTGGGTACTGGTATGGGGCACGGTGTAAGCTCTGACATGATCCAACGTGAAGCCATGTTAAGTGTCTTATCTCATGGCCTACCGCTAGCATCTTTCACCAATCCCCTCAGACACTTGTACGTTTTGTACGACATTCTGTGTATGTATACAATGTACATACAATGTATACAAGGTACATTATTTTAAGGGTTTAAACAAAGGGGTCACGTCATTTGCATGGCGTTTTGTGACCTTTGTGCATGGGGCTATTCAAATGTGAAGCCAATGACAAGGATCCGAGGCTAACCTCTATGGTAAAAGATCACATGATATGCCGTTGTGTTCTATGCTATTGAACTAGGGGGGAATTATCCCATGGTCTTAAAAAAAATGGCAGCTAAAATATGACGTCATACTTGAATAGCTATCATTACCATAGCAGAGTAAAAGGAAGGCACATATTATGAAGCCACCTAAGTAAACTGGGTAGCCTAGCAGTCCCCTATGTGTGTCTGGCATGCCGCCTAACCCCGCCCATGAAGCCACTATCCCCGCTGCAAGCTGATTTATGAACTGGCACGTAATTGCTTTTCCCACCGACCCCCGCCTCGTTCAGTTGGATTTCGCCCGTGGTTGGCATGGCAGAGAGGGACCCTTTGTCCGCGGCCATTTTCTCTCAGACAGGCTTCCTCACAGCTATGAAATTCAAGCTGAAATGGATGGCATGGTTCACACTTTCTTGTGACTCTCTTCCTCTGTCCTCAACATCAAAGTTTCTTCTCATAACCAAAAACACAGAAACGCGATTACTTTTTAATTTTCCGAATCGTAATTACATTCTCCCAATTTCAGGAAGACGGATGTGTGGAATGACAATTGAGATGCAATCCCTCATTTATTATTACATTCAAAGGAATTTGACATCATAATATTGTTAATATTATACCAGTTGAAGTAAATTATTCCCTATGGAAATATTCCCCATTTTTCTGAACTGATACATTTATATAGTGGTGTAATGACCAATAGCTATTGACCACTGAATAATCATCTACTCCCTCAGTCCCTGTGTTCTGTGAAATTCTACCGAATACTACAGTGCAGCATATGGGCGGTCTGTGAAGGTTTATAGTGACTGGTGCTAGCTGCCCCTAGTGCCTGTGATGTGCAGTGCATGGGGTGTGATGTGTAGTACACTGGTGCATGGTGCTATGAATGGTGTGTGACATAATGGGGCCAGGGCACCAGGGATCAACCACAGAGTAATGAGGTCAGTCCTGGAGGCTGGAACTAACTGCCTCCCCTGTCTGATGGGGAAAGGGAATGGGGACCGTTATGCTACTACTAGTAGGAGGTTACTCATCTATGGGTTCGGAAACACAGGCCTTTATTATGCTTTTCACAAGTCACCATCATCAATGAGTCACCTGCTTCATAACATGTCCAGTAGACTGGTTAGACAGGGCACAAGAAGGTAAAATCTAAAAGAAGAGCCTAATTATATGCTTGAATCACTTTAATTGTACCAACAAGGTAAGTAGAAAATATAGTATCACGTTTACCAGTTACAAGAGAACATCATTTTACACAGGTTTCAATCTACCATACCTACATTTTAATATCTGAATCTTCCCTTTCAGAGCAGAAGGGAAAATGTTGCCATTTTCCTCTGTGAATAATGTAGTGTGAATCTGGCCAGATGTGACATCCTGTGACTCAGCTGCTCCCCAGAGATGTAGCCTCATGAGGTGTCTAAGGACATGACCCTACAAAGTGTTCTGGACGAAGTCTGCAAATATTACAATATCATAATAAAGGGCAGTGACCTTTAGTTAGAATTATTCCATTCAGTATTCTCAATTCGTTGGAAATACTTCCAACAAAGGGAAAATGTACCGGTAGTACTCTTTCCTCTTTCACTAGCAGTCGAGCTGCACTTGGGAGCTTGTCTCAACATGTCCCAAGAGAACCATTAGAAAGTTCCGGTGCCATTTTAATGCCATTAGCGTGTGATGCCTTTCTGACCTAGCTGCACTGCAGAGTCAACTTGTGGTTGTGTGCTTTTTGCAGCTAGAACTGGTTGCTACAGGGAGAGACTGGTACGGATTGAGGTTCACGCTGTACATAATGGCAGTAAACCAGGAGCCCTGACAACCTCAGCTGTCACCGGGAGCTGGGGGCTGATGGTAAAGGGTGAAGGGCTCTAACTGTCACTAACTGGTGACAGTTGGCGACTGGCGTGACAGCTACGGGACAGGTCGTGACAGGTGATCCATGTGGCACACTCACAACGTTTAACCCTGCAAAGGCCACACAGTACTGTAATATGTGATGATCTTTGTCGTCATGATGCATGGATGCAGCACTGGCCAGTAACTCGCCAGTGCTGCATTCATACATCATGCAGATCATATGGGGTTGATAATTCCCAAGGGGTTGATACGATGGAGCCTTGGCGAGTACTCCCATCATACATTGCTTAATACGACAAAGGGTATATCACATTAAAGCACTATACGGCGCTTAAAGGTCCAACACATGGTCTGCTGTAGTAGTACCAACCACACAATGACAGCAAGGATGAGATGTATCACGGCAGGGCGGCTACAATCTGCTGATCCTTAACCTACATGTTGTGAGGGGTCGTCTCTGACAACAGACACACCCTACCTGTCCTGGATATCAAACTTCAAGCCGCTTCTAGGTCTGTCTAGCTAGAGCACGACAACGCCCTTATAAGGTCAACACTAGACTGCCAATGTCATATTGCTGCTAGGGGAATGGCGAGCCAGTGCTTGTCTGTTCAAACTCTTATTTACCCAAAAAGCTTTTTCTGTCAATGAAGAAACTTATATACAATAAAACTATAGCGTTAGAAGTCACTGACCCATGGACCCATTTCCTTAATCCAGACAGAGAAAACATGATTAACGGTCCTTCAGACTGGATTATTTCATTTTCATGAGCTGTTTACCATCTCGGATTACGAAAAGGTTGAAGAGCTGTATGGGAGTGAGACGACATTAACACGTCTCCTTATTTGGACCGACAAGAGCCGCCACATATTACCTCTCCTGACATGGGACAGGAAACAGTTTATCCCATTTCATTACCTGGTACAATGGGCCGTGGTCCGGGCGTGGGGACAGCAGGAAAAGGCTTAAAGCGACAGTCTCATCATAGGTCGCTGTTCTCCTCTAGTTTGTAACCAGCACAGTCGTTAATCGGTGAGAAGGCAGCTTTAAACATGGTAAATTTCACACCAAAAAGGCCCAAAATTATTTGAATAACCAAATTTGAAGACATTGCCACGCCCATGTTACAAAGGGACATTAAGGACTTGGACCAAAACAAATGCATCATGCTTTAGTTGTACAGTGATCTACTCATTAATCATTCAAAATCATTATCACAGTCCATTCCCACCCTCACCTCAGCAGTGTTTCTGTCCAGTTAAATATACATGTCCAGCATTATGGATGCCTATGGTAGACATTATTATACAGAACCCCAGTATTGGCAGCAGCAGTGCATTGAGCAGCTCACTGCATGGTGGTGGGGAGCAGCTCTGAGCTGTACATGGCCATCTGATGGTAATAACGACAATGGGAGGCGCGTTACAGAGTGACATAAATCAGGGCACGCTATGATAGGTGGACAATAAACTGTACGAGCCGACACAACACCCACATTAAGGCCTCCATTACAATGGTCAGATGAGGCTCCAGGGTCCCTAGCAGCTCTACCCAGCACCAATCCTGCATGCGTGTATACCCATGTACAGCTCATGGTATTGCAACCCAACAGTGTCGACTGTAAGTGCATGCGGCTAGTCTACGGGTGCACTAAATTCCCATAGCATTTTACTGAATCAATTTATAATTCCGTGATTTCCAGTTGAGTTTCAGTTTTCAGATTCACAGACTTCCAAACAACAAGCCTACCCAGCAGATTGTGTGTGTTCGTTTGAGGCAAATGGGCAGTTGGACAGTTCCAATGAACTGAATGTTTTTTTTATTTTATTGATGCTCAATTACACAAAATTCAAATAAAAATTCTTTTAAATGCTAGTTACTAATCGAGGCCCCTGTTACATGTTCCTACAACTGAGGATCACTTCACACCACTCTCCCAAGAAAATCAACACAACTGCAACTACATAATTTCATTAATAAAAGGCATTTTCTTATAACCCACATATAACATATTTCTTTGGTATGATGAGAGCCATGCAGTCAAGCCTCCAATTATGAATCCACAATTCACAAAACTGGACGATGGCAAGCGCAAAAAGCTTCCCACCTGTAGAGATTACCAGATACCGTACCCTGGCTCAATATGACAGCGTCATTGTCACTGCCCTAGTTCCATAGCGCTCTGCAAAATATCCCTGGATGTGTCACACCTAAGCCGAACACTGGCACATGCGCTGCATGCTGACAGCAGCGAGGACTGCCGAGGGAGAAGATCCCTACTCCATAATTATTAATACATGCATTTCCAGGAACTGGGTCAGTCGGAAGTAATTTCCGGGCCCAGTGAAACATTGGTTATTTAATATTACATGGACTGGCAGTGCCTGTAGTAAGCCTACCGGCGGGTCTATTAGTAACATTAAACCTGCAGGGGGAGGTATGAATTAGTGGTGCAGCAGTCGGTGTTCAATTTGGTTGAATTCTGATTTCTGAGAACTACTGCTAATTTTGGATGAATGCATAAATCAATGCCTTCCTTTACTCATTATCGCCGTTAGTACAATGGGGTCACAAGGTGTATCTTTTTACACAACATGTTTACTGTACAGGTCACCATGAAAGCATAACCTGACCTCAGAAATAGCGATGGGCGAGTTCATGTCATACAAATGATACATCTCCAGTTTGGATATTGGATGTTATCACCCCATATATTATAGCATAATCCAGTTTCGACAATCCTTAATTAATAATCAAAACGGCATTTCCACCGATTGTTCCCTACCACAGTTTAACTTGGGAGCTATCAAATTGCAGGGGCGAATCCAGAGAGGGGATGTGGATTTTATTTCAAGATTTCAATGTATATGTCTCATGGTGCGACGCTTTTCGGTACTTGTTTGGTGGACCCCCCCCCCCCCCCTACTTTCGAATTGCTGGGTCTGGCCCTGAACTACTCAGGGCAGGGTTAGAGCTGCGAGTCCTGCTTTATCCCTGTGTCTGTGGAGGAGTAGTGCCCTCAGTGGGACAGGTCCGGGCTGTGCTGCTGCTGCTGTAATGTGTCACTGTCACAATAAACACGACCCAAAGTGGCCTCTCAGACACACTCTCACAGCTAACAGCTGCACCACCAACAGCAGCAGCAGCAGCCCTCTGGGGAACCTTCACAAATAATGTCACCACCTAGGAGTTGATGGGTATTTCAGACTTTCACGTAACGTGAGCCCGGCCCAGGCCATACATGTATCTGTAGCCAATTGGCCGAAGATTACGAGGTGTTGAAAAGGTAGGGGTGTTGAAAAAGGTAACAAAATAGGTGACATCATTTGTGAACGTTGCCTGTGTAGTTCCACCACAGAGACCCAGGACCAGCAGCAACCTGCACGACCACATCCTGCTCCTTGTTGTTGTTGTGTGCTGGTGTCGGCGAGTAGAGGTCAGGTAATGCTAGCACACTGTTGGTGTTATCAGCAGTGGACCTCCCCCTTCTCTCCACTATCTCTACCACCACTACCGTTTTAGATACCAGTACGATTGTAGCACAATGAGCATCTGTTCTTCTGTTCAATGTTTGCATTGGGTAAAAAAAATAACCGCTAAAGTTGTGCCCCTGGGCTTGTGCCTTGCACATATACACGCTAATCAGAAATCTGTCTAAGCCTAGGATTATATACATGTAGAAGTGAAAATGAAAATGTAAAATGCTAGTGTAATACCTTCAGGGCTGTAACAAAATTAGAATCAGCAATTTGGCTCTTAATCCTTAGATTCCTACTAAAAGCAGCCAAACAAACACACAGGCATTGCGCAATGTGAACTTAGAATAACCTCTAAAATCACCACAAAGAATCCTGCGAACACTACTCCCCGATACTTATCTCAATGAGTGACATTAATGACGGCAATCATTGCCAAAAACACCTTCTGGGAAATCAGCTCTACTTTGGCTCCACACCAAAAGCCTGCTATTTACTTTGATTTATGACGAGAGCAAGGGGGTATAAAGCCTCCATGTACTTACTACATGTACCGGCTTTATGTAAGGACTTCTGTTTTTCTTTCAGAACCCCCACCCCCTGCTGTATGTAGCTGTCTGTGTAGGCTGTACGTCACATTATGTAGTATGTACAGGGTGCAAAGTCTCTACCACAGCCTTGGGACAGCGCCAAGGACAGTTGGTGTGCTGCCAGCGGCGTCCGGGTACAACTTTACACCACATGACCCCACAACATGACTTTGCTATACACAGACCTGGCTAGAGCCTAGAGAAGGTCACACATGATAACAAGATGCACCACAACCATAGTGTCATCTACTTATTCATAGCCAAACCGTAAACCCAATTAATGTTTATCTCATGTGTAATACTGTGAAGTCAGGTACATATATATATCTTTGTCTCGTATTTACTCTGATATGAACAATTGAAAACAGATCAGTCCTAAGTCCAGCTCCCTGTCTGTGATAACAGTTTTGTGTTACATCAAAAACATTATGTTTATTCAGAACATGTCTATTTTATCGCATTACCTAATCTCCCGATGGAGGCTGTATGAAAGAGACCCAATACCTACCATGATAGATTCCATGGTAAATTAAACTAGAAATGTAGGTCCCAGATCATGTGTCGTCACTTAATCTTAAGACCCTTCCCCAAACCCCCTTAGGCCTAGCCGGTGACATAGTTTGTGAACGTTCCCCATAGACCAGCAGCCAGTCCCACAACTCAGCTACTGGGTGTCTCAGTATGAGAGATGAGTGTATAGAACCCAAGCCAACCCATTTACCCACATTCCTGATAGCAGAAGCTGCCACAACCCGCACATAATGACATTCTTCACGGGGCACAACTCGATGGAGCTGCCAGCAGGGGTCTCATCCAGTCAGACACAGCTTAATGTTAATATCATCAGTCAGGATACACTTACACCTGCAGCACAGGGACGTTATTTTAAAGTGGGTAACACACCCATAAGCCACACAGTGGGTGGTGGGTGAGATCAGCTGATAATACATCATGTACACCTTTCAGGGTTTAACCCCAAAGACAGAACTGCAGGTGTTTATTCTATCATTATAGCGTTGATTGCATGTCATTCATATAAGGAATGTCTGTGAAAAGTTGCAATTAGGCTGTTAGACTTGTTAGCAGAGGAAATCGTGCATGGATTTAACACGTCGTCTTTGAACAAAGGGCAGTGGCCTCGGGCAGGTTAGAAACTTGGGTTGCCACTGCAGGAAGGGACAGAACAAATTGCTATTGATCGGCAAGCCTTACCAGGGCATTGCTCCTCCAGTGGCGTGTGGGTTCAATGGCCACTGGGAGAGTGCCTTCGGCCGTTGAACCTATCCTTTGTCTCCGTGACAAGCCTGCATATCTTAACCTTCTCCTATATCAACGGCTATAGGACCCAGTTTCAACGTGGACTATAGTAAACCACCCGACACAGGCATACTGCAATAGACAGTGTCCGATACGTCATATCATATAGTACATGATGAAATACATTGTAGGTACCCACATAGTCGTGAACATGACTACCCTACAGTGTAACATGACAGCACATGGGCTTTATTCACCTACATAGAAGAAGTACAAGCAGTCCCATATTTAACCTTGGAAACCCCATTCAGGCCTGAAAAGATACACTTTCAGGTGTTTCTTGGGCTGAATGGTTCTAAGCATTGCAATTCTTGCTCGTGTTTCGTGTTTTTTTTCAAATGCGAGAGTCCATTATTTTTGAGCTCAATGACCTAAACACTTGCTCGTTGACATAACATCAGTGGTGTTTCACTGGTTGCCACCCTTCACCTCCTGGAGAAGGCTAGGCCTATGGGGTGGGGGCTCCTCCTGTCTGCTACCAACCAGAGGACGACAACCAACAACAACAGCAGCAGCAGCCCCTGGAGAAGTAGCATTAAACAGGCCTGCATCCAGTGCCAGGGAGGACCACAGGGGAGTTAATATTTAATGGTCTACTCCCTGCAGCCCCCTCCCCCTTTCCATCAACCCAGTATTCTCACTGCAAGGCTCCACTGCACAAAAGCATGCAGCTCGGCAATAGGG
The DNA here is from genome assembly GCA_947462335.1 of Harmothoe impar. NCBI lineage: Eukaryota > Metazoa > Annelida > Polychaeta > Phyllodocida > Polynoidae > Harmothoe > Harmothoe impar. The sequence goes on along the minus strand of OX381707.1, from coordinate 67,223,350 downwards.
ACCACGCCCAAACCTGCAGCCTTTATTCGCCCAACCAGGGTACATGGGCGTGACCAGCAGCAGCCTAGAAACACCAAATACAGTTTTGCATGGGGGCTACATATTGAGGCAGTCTGTATTAAGCAGTTTCTAGGTTTTATCATTGACCCACTTGATGCCACCAGAGTCCTTTGTTCTATATCCACAATTACAGAAGGCATACACTCCAAAGATCACAGACTTTTAGAACAAAGAAGACAGCGGCAGTCATCATATAGTTGCCCTCCCTGCTGCCAGGAGTCTGAGAGGAGGGGTTCAAAGCAAATATCACTCGTAGTGACCTTTGGTTGGGAGGAATGTCTGACAAATCAGCGCTAAAGGTTACCATTTTCTTATAGTGTGTTGCAGTCTATAGACAGAAATCTCACCCGTGCACTTTGACTTTATTTCATTCTACTGTTCTCTGTAGTTTCCTTTTCCCACTGCTTCCTGTTTTCTCCAGTTTTCCACAATTGAATGTTCCAATGTTTTCAAAATTGGCGGGCATAGTTAAACATTTGAAATGCATGACTAATGAATAGGGGGAGGGTATTATTGTTAAAGGGTAAATCAAATGGCAACAATGTCTACTGCTAGATTATGTGCTAGATGGTCTATACAGTGGTTCACTTAGTATAACCAAAGATCTACATAGATCTCTATGTAGGTCTCTGGTATAACGCTGCCCTTTAGCGTCTGGAAGGCTTTACGCGTCATAAAGAGTTCCACGAAGGTCTCTTTGATAGTCGTCACCTCAACAATACTACCTATGTAGCTGACAATGTAGCTTTCCTTTTCTGCTTAGTTATTGCCCTATAGCGGCGTTACCATTTATACATATATTTGTATGGTTATCCATGGATGTGGACCTCGTTGGGCTATGCTATAAGTCCCCCCCCCCCCCACCAAACATGTCGTTTCACCGGAACTCATGATGGAAATGTCAACCAACAAGTATATTCAAAATACTAGACTGGCGGTCATTGTCAATCTTCTAGATATACTACCCGGTAGTTAAAAGAATATGCCCTACCCGGGCCAGAAGGCAGTATCTACTTCTTAAATCAGTGGCCACTGCAACACAACTGATTTACCACTGCATATTTCAGTATGCACTGATATAACACTCCCAGAACTACTGATCCCTCACTGCTTTATTAAGTGCAGAACCAGTAGTCCACTGAACTTCCACTGCTATTTCTTTGTCAGTTCATGGGTTATTATTCCCAGGGCTACTGATCCAACACTTCTGGGACATAGTCCCCAGGGCGAGTGTCAGTGTAATTCAGTAGTCACTGATTCAATACTGACATACTGGTACTTATGGCCTACTTTTATTTGGGTTACTAGACACATTCAAATATGACAGTTAAACAGAATGCGCCAGAATCCAGTGGGACCAACAGAGAAACACATAGGGAGCATATTTTACAGAAATATTCTGACAAGGAGGCTACTCAATCTTACAAGAATGGGCATATAATACATTCAAGACCCTGTGATCACAGTGGACTACTTGAAATAGAATTAAGATTTCACTATGGTAAGTAAATCACACAAACCTGTTCTCACACTAACAGCCTTATTCTTTCTATTGGGTCAACATCTTGAAAGGCCTTCTGAATTGTACATGACATTTGTATATCCACTGATTGCTCACCTTAGCATCAGTACTACTGATGCCATACTGCTACAGCAGTGCTTCATCAGTAGTCTACTGGTCAGCTACTGCTAATACAGTGGTTGCTCAGTAGTACTGATCCAATACTGCCACAATCCCCATTTTATATGGGCTACAACACCTACTGAATAGCCACTGCTATAGCAGTGCTAAAACAGTAGGCTACTGATCTAGTACTGCCACCTAATTTACATATTTCGGACATACTGATACACTACTGCTTGCACACTGATCATACACTGTTTTATCACTGGACCACTACTACCCTGTTCTGTAGTGTTAGGCAGTGGACCAGCAGTGGATGCTGATTGTGCACTGTTACTGACACTGCTTCAACACTGAAGCACTACTGCCACACTACACTGTTTAAACACTGATTCAACACTGTCCTTCCACTGCATTCTGGCCCGGGTAGGGTTGTGGCAAATGCGCATAGCCCTTACTCAGAAACTTCTGCTTGAAATGAGTTTAGCCTTAAACCCTATTTATTTATGTATTTATGTTTATGTAAGAGCCTTGTAATGCATCGCTAATTGTCCTAATGATTCAGGCGTGTTGTCTGGACTAATTGCATACAACTAAATGTTAATTGTAGTGGTAATGTCAGTTACCTAAATGTGTACATCTGCATCATTATAACTGAGGTTCGATTCAGTCTAATGCTAATCAGCTCATGTGTGTTAAAAAAAGCTTGATCCCACATAAGCGGCTGTACACCCCCCCCCCCCACCCCACACTAAGCCCTATAATTAAAGGTGGCTTAGTAAAGCATTATTGACGCCAATAGTACACATAAATGTGTGTCAGCCAAATGACCCATATCTGGCTGCTGAGAAGATTTACCAGCAGGCAGGAGGAGGGCAGTGAGGGCTGGTTCAGGTATTGATCTGCTGGTGGGGTTTATGACGGGTAGTATTAGTGGTGGCTGAGGCGGTGCCAGTGCCATGCATCAGCAGACTCATCACGCAATAGGCGCACCTGGATAAACTCAATATGCTGGCCTTTATCTCTGTAATAAACATCAGCCAACCAGAACAGAGTCTCTAATCCAAACTAAAACAAGCATTTTAATGTTGTTCAGCTTGGCCACCCAATAGTCACGTTTGTAGAAAGTGGGACTGCTTTTTAAATAGGTCATGCAGTACCCAGTGTTTACACATGTTCCTATCCATCATTTTGAACCTCAGCTAGAATTATGTGTACATACGATGCAATTTTAGGATTCCATATTTATTCTTTTCTTGAGGCAACACAGGAATGTTCTATTTCTGAAGGTGTGAGACCTGGTTGGACCTGACACCCTTCTGATGGGTAGGCTAGATTGACATGGGACGGTATGCAGTAAGGTTTAGGGGTGTTTGCCTTTAGCGTGCCAGCATAGTTTGCATTGCATGCCATTACCAGCCCCAAGGCTTCATACACACCATGGTGGCCTACATTGGTCCATGTGATTCACACTGAACACATATAACACTTTCAGTCCAGGGTTTAACACTAGAACTCCACCTATAGCAGCCTCATGATGAAACCAGCAGATCTACTATAGAGAAACCTCCATTATACACAACAGGCTTCAACCCTATACATCTATAGAAGAAACTCACACCGCCTCCCAATAATTAGAAACTAATAAAATACACTGTGGGACCGGTTGGGTATATTGGGTGACATTTCCCACCATATTCTATCGAGCAGTAGCGAAGTGAGTATCAACCCAAAGTCACACACCCAGAAACTAATAAACGATCACTACAGCCTAGTACAGGGACTTCCAATACACATCAAGAGGTCTGGGGTAGCCCATAGAAAGACTCAACACGATAGTGCGAGGAATTTCTTGTTCTGACACTATAGCCAAATCATTTTAGAAAATGAAAATTATATGGAAATCCTGGTTAAGTGTTGAAATACTTTTCTCGGTAAAAGATAGAGATGGGCGTGTGAGCGTTCAATCAGTGGCCTTTACAGGTCGTTTCACTTGCTAGTGTTTTTTCTTATCAAATGCTAATCCTATACGATGTTGTTGTGGCTGTCAATTATCACTGTATGGTCTGTACTTATCTGTGGGATATCAGTAGATACCGATATCCGTTATCAGCACAGCACGGGAGGTAAATCCAATATGGCCGATATGGGACACTTACCTGCAAAAAAGAGAGAACATAGGTTAGAATTGTAATGACGATGCAGTTTTTAAAACATGTGTATGATAGCACGTTACCGGTATGACGGTTTAATAGAGGTGGTTGTTTCATTGGTAAAATGGGGCAATGATGGTCATATTATGAATACATGTGCATTTATTTCATTTAGATACATAGTCACCAAACAAAGAAGGGTATGAGTTGGCACAAATTATACGTGTCAATGCATACCAGATTGTACAAAATTCATGAGAAAACACAACTTGTGGCCATTGAGCTGTTTTAAAACCTCAATTATTTGAATATCCTGGTCAATGCACTTTATCATACGATCCTATCGATCATAGTGGTCAGCTTGCTGCGATTTCAGGTTCCAAGGCTCCATTTCTGGGTTGCATTGCATGTTTTGAAGCCCCAAAGTGTTTTGAGAATGGCCATTAAAATGCCTGTTTTCCCCCAAACACTAGTTATTTACATGCTGCTCTCCTCTGAGGGGGAGCAACTGGCGAGCAGCTCAGAGAGGGCCTCATTATAGAGATGTCTGGGACTTGCTGTAAATCTGCCTCCAGATCACACCACAGGGGGCAATACCCGGCTCCCATCCGTCATGGGCCGGGGTAGCAGCAGGAGCAGGGGGGGGGGGGGGGTCGGGGTAGTAAACCAAGGGGGGCTGGCTGCAGGAGCTGTCGGAATGGGACAGTCAGGCTTTATGTGCTTTATGTGGCCAGCACCAGGGCCACGCCGCCTAGACGGATATATGGTAATATACTGGTGTTTGCCGGGCTCTGCAAACTACCCCACATGTTCAATATGTAGTGGATGGAGGGGGGAGGGGGGAGGGGAGAGAGGGAGGGGAGGGGGTGGTGGTGGTGGGACCTGGCTATGACCTGATCATTGTATGGAGACGTAAAGTCCTTTTCGGGGTCCTGCCCATGGACACTGCCTCCTCCTAGCGCTGTTCAACATTCAGTTCAGGAACCACCATCATTAACTTTGACATTGATGTCACCAATATTGGGACGCCCCCCCCCCCCCCCCCCCCCCCACCCACACACACACACACACTCGACGCTGGTGATCCTTGGCACATTTGAGGCAGTTGAAATCGTCTTACAAAGGCATAGCCAATAAGAGGTTTGCCACCCCCCCCCGACCCCGACCCTGCTGGTCACATGATTGGTAAACTAAGGCAATAATTGCTGTGTCATTGCGGTGAATTAATACACGGCTGAAGTCACAACAAGTTGAGGTTATGTTTGTATCTAGTCATAGCTACAAACAAAGTGAGTAGATCTGATTAGATCAGTTTCGACATTCACCACTCCAGTCGATATACGGCTCTCGTGGGTTATTCCACATCCATTGATCTAATTCCAACCAGCCCTCCCGCCAGGCCCATAGATCTAGCTCAGCGTGTGCAGCAGTGGTTTGTGAAAAAAGAAAACCATTTCATACCATCCATCTCCTCACAGCCCCTGCCATGGTCAACGTCTCCCACTCCTCCCACGCCAGGGAAGAAACATTCATAAGCTTGGGAACATTCACAAATTAAGTCACCTGTTTTGGTCAAATTGGCCTTTATCGATATAAGGCCGGAGTCGTCACTAAACCAAACGAATCCTCTACCTCTAACTTATCCCTTTTTATAAATCACCACTACCAGGATCAGACTTATACAAGTTATAGTACTCATGATCGCAGATTAAACCCTCCTATTACCACACAAATGCTTAAAAAGAGAAATACCTGTAGTTTGAATACAACATGAGAGCCATCGCTGAATGGATGCACCCCCCGCCCCTCCCTCTCAGCCACCAATGCTATTACCTCGTGTATTACCTCCCTCCCTGTACCAGAAATGAAGGATGAATGATTCAATCAGTGGCTACCAAAACACATGGCTGCCTTACAGTAGTAGTATTAGCAGGAGCTATGAGTGGGTGAGCTGGTAGGAGAGCAGGGCCCAGCGGCTGTCACGGCGGGTTAGTGGATGGGGCTGGGTAGATTAGATTAACCTGTCGTGACGGGGACATCTCGTCCACCATCACTATATATGTGTATATACCACCACCACTGCTGCTGCCTTTACCCCCAATATCATGCCACTGCTACATATCTCAGCTGGCTTGTATTTTCTGTTTTCTTCACCAGCTGTTTCACTCTCAGCAAGAATCACCACAAAGATACGTTAATTCTGTGTGCTTAAATACGTACAGAATTTCTACATCCTCATTTCAAAATCAATGACTTGAGAGTATATTGTATATCTAAATTGCTTCATCCTGATCCATGGATATTGAGTAGAAACTGGGCCATTGTTCCCTCAACAATCACCCAGCCTTATTATACAGTGCCAAAGTCTGAATTCAATCAGTTATTTAGTAGAGTGGGAGGGTGTCACTGAGGTCGGTCGTGACCTTGCATTGTGGGTGATGCAAGGTTAGGGAATGTGAAGTGATTGGGGCTGCCACCTAGCGGCCCTCTGTTTGAACCCAGGTCAGGTGACGTGGCCTACGTCACCGTCGTTGGGAAATATGGGGCTTTATTGCACTTAACCCGTGCTCATCATGATGCATTCATGCATCATGCCGACCCTTTGGGACTGTACAGTCAACCCTCACTACCTCGAACATTTACTACATCGGATCCATCACTTCCTGTTCCATTATATTTGGGCTTCATTCCTAGGATAATTTGCTTCCTCAGACATTTTCCCTTGCATTTTCCAAATTCGAGAAAGTGAGAGTCGACCGCATACATCAAACCTGTAGGTTCAGCGTGATGCTTGAAGGTGACACTGATGAGTTACTCGATCACCAGAGCCGCATCCATGCATTATGACGACCATGGGCATTTTGGATTAAAGCACAATGCGGCCTTTAAAGGCATACATGTGACTTCAATGACTGTGCTATTTTTCTGAGCAAAGGGGATGACCCGAAACACACATTTGTGGTACCTGTAGTAGCCTCAGGTACTGATTCCGATATCAGCTGGACAAAAGTGCAAAAGTAGAATAAAACTGTTGTCATAAGGGAAAGCTGTACCAACTGGGTCTTATCTGGCAGACACGTCCATTCCGCCAAATAACTAATTAATCCTTTGGGAATAGAGAAAAGTAGCTCTGCATTCCCTGGTTAACAATTAATATGCAAGATCAGCGCAAATCCATACAATCCTCGGAGGGGAAATGGTGAAAATATTCCATCTTTTTTTGTCCGGCATGCCAGGATAAAGTGTTAGTCATTCATGGAATGTGGTAAGAAGAGTCTAATTACAGATACCCTGATTACCTCCAGAATTAAACCAGATCACATCTTAATGGAAAGCCTGCCCAGGCTTAATGCTGTCTGGGAGATTTCTTCTTGGACCTAATTTGGCTGGGCACGATTCAGTCTAGACATTTTGCAGGGTCAAGAACATGGCTCACACAGGACCATAGTTTGTAATTCTAGTATCAATATAGATTGCACATGAATGTGCTTATTAACCAACCAATCAAAGTCCCAAACTGGCATTGGTATCCGGAACATTGGCCTAGCTAACCCACTGAAGGAAGAGGCAAACACATCATCACTATCAATGTGCCTCTACATGGGTACCCGAACTTTTGACCATGGCGGCGTGTCGATTTTTAGCAAAAGGGGCGTGTCGCTGTGTCGATTTTTAGCTACATAAGAACTAAGAGAAAAAAATCCTGTGGGTCGATTTTTAATCCCCTTTTCCCTGTGTCCGTCGAATTTTAAAAGGGCCGTGTCGCACGTGTCGAATTTTAAAAGGGCCGTGTCGCCGTGTCGCACGTGTCGAATTTTACCCATGTAGAGGCACATCAATGACAGGCAGTGGACTAATTAGAGAACGCTGGCTGGAAAATTGCTGCAGCCTGGTCGGCAGAAACTGGGTTGACAGATTGGCTGAAAAACGCTGTAAATGCTCTAGGGTCTGAGGCGTCACACGACGGACGGCCAGGGTCCCACGCAGATAAAATCAGTCATTATATTTTAACACCAGCCATTTGTCCGTACAACAAACATGCCACAAGAAGAATCCCTTCTTGCTATCTGTGCACTTCTCATCCATCATTTCCTTTTTCGGGCCAGATTTAGGTATGTTAATTTACTGTCCTGTTCAATCTCAATTACCGTTAGTCTTTGCCTTTGGTATAACCTAGACTTTGACATTCAGCCTTCAGGAATATGATTAGAAATTGAAAGTTGAACGTACGTATATTAGTGATGGATGCATCATCTGATTATGACACAAGATGCTATGGAGACAGGCCCTGACAACGAAAGTTGACCTCAGGGGGGCGGGCATGGCAACCAGCCAGTAGATCCAAGGTAGTGTCGAGGTGTAGATGGTTTTAAACAGTGGTCACTTTTGATTTTAAGTATATTAGTAGTAGTGTATGAGATGCATATTACCGGTACTAGAACATGTATACATGTCCCTGCATCACATGCTTATACTATCCAATTGGACACAGGCATGCTTCGATCACATGAAATAATCATAGTAATACGTGTACCGTAGTTGCAATTTCATTTACATGCATGAATGTATTTATTACATCACTCCAATGACATCAGAATGCACTATCACAGATGTACTCAACAGAAAACCCGTGCCATGTTGTTCGTATACATACGAGACATGAATATATTGTATGCATGTATATAGCCAGCAGTTTAGTGATCGCGTGCGGAAGCCAGACCTAGTTTTCAGCATCAACGTAGCTATTCATAAAGGATCAGTATAATCTGATGATACCATCAGTTCTGACATTTTTACTGAATTTTAATTTCACAAACAAGTCTGGGTGTCTATTCTGGTGCAAGGTCCCCTTTGTCCGAAAATACAGAATGGATAGATGCTATACCGGTAAATATAGTAGTTTGATGGGCATGCATAGAACTTGTACAATGGTAGCACGACTACCGTATGCTTCAAAAGTCAAATTATTTGTACAGCGCATTCAGACAATGCCCCTGCATCACATGCTTATACTATCCAATTGGACACAGGCATGCTTCGATCACATGAAATAATCATAGTAATACGTGTACCGTAGTTGCAATTTCATTTACATGCATGAATGTATTTATTACATCACTCCAATGACATCAGAATTCACTATCACAGATGTACTCAACAGAAAACCTGTGCCATTTTGTTCGTTGCTAAATTAGATCGCAGAGCTCACCATTTGATGAACACTGTTTACATGCTGTCTGTGAAAATCCAAATTTGAAGCCACAGACGCATAGCACAGTGGTACCGATGTTCAGTGGACCGGACATTATCATTTTATCGTGTCATGGTTTAGGAATGGATTTATGCCCTGAGACTACTTCCGGTCCCTGGTGGCGATAATGAGAAGCTAGTCGGGACCTCCTGGAGCCTTCACAGAATGTCTTGTGTTCCCTTTTTGTCCCCTCCTAGCTCTCTGTATTTTTAACCAACAGCACAAAAGAAAGGCTACCAGCCAGCTGAGTGCAAATCCAACCAGTGGAACAGAATTTCTCTTTCCTCTCGTTGGTTTCCAGTTTTTGTCCGTAGCTTCATATCTTTTTTTGTAGGCAGAGCCAACGGTGGCAGACCACGGTGGGAGGTGGGTTTTGGAGGTAGGCTGGGGCTCAGATCTGGAAAGGTTTGGCTGTGTTTTGTCAGTCTTCAGTTGAGTGTGATGTCTTTGTATGGTCGTCAGTAGGTAGTACTATACCGGTACGTGTATATAGTTCTGCACTTCAGATATGTATTCAACTGTATTAAACAATGATACAACCTCTACACATTGACCTGTTTTACATTCTGGAGTATCCTCGTACTCTGAACTCAAGTCATATGTTGCAATACTAAGGGTGGTTGCGGGCTACATGTATTTAGCAGTCAAATTGCTGATATTGTTGTTGTTGGTGTTGTTGTCCGGGTTGTGGGTGTACAGTTAACTGAAAGACAGTCCCAAGTGGCGGCCGCACTATTTATTCAGTTCAAACCTCCATCATAATATTTATCACTAAAATATCCGGATGCAGTTATTCTGAGTAGTGGGGCACTTGCCATATTAAAGCCGGCAGCAGGTCAGTAGCCGACTGATCTACAAGCACCTGTTCCAACAGCATAGGGCGCGTGCTGCTACTACCTGCTTCCCAATTACTGAAACGTGCCAAGTGTTTTTATAGGCATCTCTTTAATTGGCACAGGTAGTGGGAGAGGAGAGCGGGGAGAGGCCCACAGACACAAATAGACCTTCAAAGGGACTAGACAGCCGAGCCTGCCTTGGCACTGGAACCTCTAATTATTGCAGCGTTTAAATAGCTTCACATGGAACTGCCAGGATCAAAAAGGTCGTTTATAAAGGTGAGGCACAGTGCTACACCGGGGGATGCATGCCCACGAGTGGCTTCCATGCATCTAATGACTTCCTTTTTCCTTGTTCCCATTGCTTCTGAATGGGCAGGGTACCTCTCCCATAGGGAAACGAACGCCTACTGTGTGCTTCTGTGTGCACTGCAAGTTCTCATCTAGGGCAGTTTTGATTGTTGGAAATGATTCATGCTTTAGTGTCTGTTTGATACTTAATTGCAGAAGATCCAACCCAGATCATAGCGGGATGTCTCATCCGATGAGAAATGATTTGTGGGCATGGGCACTGGACTTGTTTAAATGACTCACTCGGTTTATAGCAAACTGAAGTTAACTGCACTAAGAAACTCTGACAGCATACCTCTATATCAATCTGTATCCTGTTTGCAATACACGACCCTCACCATCATGTCTCAAGGGGAACACCCATGCAGCTTATAACAGTGTATTCCCAACGGCCAACGCAGCTGAAAAGAATATTTTTCTCAGAAGCAAAAGAGCACACTGACCTCAACTCTATTCTATTACAATTTACACCTAACCTGACTAAAGAAGTGACAGAAGGGGACATAAAAAGACCATCCAGGGTCCTCCTCTTCTCCATGGTGGCCTCTGGAGGGTGGTTGTGCAGATCTGTCACAATCCTCTTCAGTCGCCTCGCCCCATAATACTTTAGAGGCTGCACAATGCTTAAATGCACAAATTGTCCTTTGTCGTCATGAGCCATCCCTGAATGTAGTCACGATACATGAATGAAGTTACTCGCCAGAACTGCATTCATGCATCATGCTTGACGACCCTACGAGGTCAACACACACCTGAAGGGTCAGCATGCTGCAAACATACGGCCCATGGCGAGTAACTCGCTGTATTCATGCATCATTACGATAGATGACACAACACTTTAAGCACTATGCTACACTTTAAGGGGTAACACCTTTTTTAACACCTAGACATCGTCGGTTGCCGCTGGCACATGGCCACTGCCGTGGGAACCGGAGCACAACGCGGCCAGAAGGCGGCAAGGTGAAATGATCAAGTTCTCACCTGACCTGTCCCCCCCCCCATCACACACCTGCATACTACACCTGTATAGGCAGGTGGGCGTGGATCCCTGTCACACAAAGGCACACCTGTGAGGAGGGCATTCAAAGTGGGTGGATCCCTCCCCGGGCATAAAGCATTAGCTGTGTCACTTTGGTGGTGGTATAGGGTGACGGGCGGGTTGGGTGATACCAGTGTTACTAACACAGTGACAGGTACAATACCAGCTCTGGGGGCAGGGCAATGGCAGCCCTAACATACAGAATGTATACACGTATACCTGTGCTGTAGTGTACCTGCAGTGTATGAGGCTATAAGAATGTAAGCCACAACTCAGGTGGTACAGTCTACATGTATCTGTTGTTTTTTTTGTATTGTAGTGTGGGACTAGAGGAATGTTATCTCTAATCCTATAGACTACAGAGGAATGTAATCACAACCAGGTTACCCCCAGTATACACGTATCTGTGTTACAGCGTACCTGCAATATGGGACTAGACGAATGTTTGCCCCCAGCTACACTATTAATGTACATTGGGATTGTGTTGTAGGAATGTAGGTGGTTTTATACATGTATATCGTGTGAGACGAGGGGAATGTAGTAGTAACCCGACACCTACGCTACTTACAGTTAAGTGCATGTACAAAAATGTATTGCTTTTTCTTTGTTCATGTGCATGTTAGGAATACACTAAATGTTCATCCTTATACACTGTACTACTAATATAACTTTACGGCTTCAATGGTGTGATGCTCGCCAGTGACAGTAAGGTCATGTGGGAACAGTCCTATTGTTAAAATACTACAATATGTACTAAGGAGATCATAATGGACTTATAATACATGGATATCTGAACACTTTGGTGGGATCTTAATCTTCAGCAGCCAGTACAGTGACATTGGTTCTCCAAAACATGGGAGTCTAGGCCGTGGAGGAGACTAGACCCCCTAGTCAGCCAGCCATTGCTTATTCTGTAAGCCATCTGCACAGACCTAGATGTGGATCTGTGTGTGAAGGGCCCTGAGTCATTGATGTAGCACTAGTTGGCAGAGGTAGTGGGAGATATCTGAATCTTTGAGGAAGTTATCTCTTAAAGATGATATCACCTTTTATCCCCGGTTTCATTTCCATGGTTTCATATCACTGCTGTGTGTCTGAAGAATACTGAATACAGCCATTTATGTATGGGTTTACCTGTACTTGTTTAAACCCATGTCTGCCTGGTTCAAATGGGGCATGCTGTAGATCAACTAACTAGTCTCTTTCTTTTGTCTTTATATCTCATGATCAAACAGCGTCGTTGTCTACTACCAGTACTATACACAGGGCCAATAATGTACAATAAGAAGATCCACACATCCCTCTCCTCACCCAAAGTTACCAGAGGAGGGCGTGTGGGGATTCGAGGGCCCATTCAGCAATATCCACAAATATTCCACGTACAAAGCATGTCCTGCGCGCCTGGCCCCCTCCCCTTACCATTAGCTGCTCGGGGTTTATAACTGGTTAGACAGGCTGTTGATAATATGTAACATTATATATTCTACTACCAATAATGAGGGCCGCTTGTACACAGGTTAAGAAAATAGAAATGCAACTGGAAAATTCAACTTTTAATTTCCCAATCTAATGAATACGCTTGAATATGGCTTTGTCTACTCTTACTCTATTAGTATTCAGTGTACTGTAGTTGACTTATTGCGATGCTATGCAGGTGGTAAACATCATTAAGGCCTTGCCATGAATATAGATTGTGACAATGTATTAATCCGTGTACCATATACAACCTAGAGGATCAACAGCCTGTCTAACTGGTTATAACACCCCGAGCAGCTCATGGTTAGGGGAGGGGGCCAGACGCGTAGGACGTGCTTTGTACGTGGAATATTTACGGACATTGCTGAATGGGCCCTCAAATCCCCACACGCCCTCATCTGGTAACTTTGGGTGAGGAGAGGGATGTGTGGATCTACCCCCCCCCCCCCACCACACCCTGGTTGCCTCCTACTGGGCACTGTCCCAACAGGCCCGTAAACATGCCGTATTTACGGGCAGGACCGTGAGCTGCTCGCTAGGTGAGGGAGGCAGCTACTTAGGCCTTTGTAGAGTCCACCCCTCGGTACCTTACATCAATATAGGGATGGGTCCAGAGAGTAAAACTTGAAAGAAGCACCATTTTGAATCTGGTACAAATCCAGCGTAGTGGGCTCACAAGGCAACAGCATGGACACGAATCATGCTGTGATGAAAAATGAAAACACACGTCACTTTCATAGGGAAGGTGCAGAAATGGCTGCAAATGCCTCTAGTCCTTTATACAATGGCACAAAAGTCACCTGTCTGAGGAGTAAAACTGGCCCTCCTTTGTAGGGCCGGGCTTACTGAGCTGCTCCCCTAGAATGAGGAGATGGGTCCCTCTTAGACCCAGACCCTCCTTATCCCCCTCCTCCACATTCCCAGCTTTAAACATGTATGAGCAGCTCGGCGAGCAGCTCTCTCCCTCACAGCCTTTATGATCGGGCTTCAATGGATTGATGTTTCCCTCAGGCGCTGGGCATTTTCCGAGCTACTCTGTGAAATATGGCCCTTCGTTTGTGGCACATGGAAACAATTTCTCTACTCCCGATTTGCTCTGCTATTCCTAGACTCCTTTCATCCATCAGTCTCCACACAAACACAGGCCTGGCCTAGTTTCTGTTTTCTTTTATCTATCTACTTATTTTCCTATCCTTTCTTTCTCTTTTAATGGTGTAAAGGTAGATTGCACACAGGGCATGTTCATGTTTTTCATTTACTATGCTGTACCATAGTTGTAATAGTATAGGGGATCACAATATGTAAAGTAAAACTGAAAATGTGGAGTACATCACATGCATGCAGCAGCATCTATGAAGTAAAACAGAAAATATTTGGTTTGCGTTTTGGCAGGATAGAAGATGAGGTAGGACCTAGGACCACAACATGGTATCTGTGTAATACATGTAACAATACATTCACGTACGTCAACTATACATATACATGTATTGTATACCCATGCAGTCCATTAACTTATTGGGTAAACATGAAGTCACATACTAAGTAGTCGGTATGCCCACATCATTTAATTCTGTATGATTATAGAAGGATTACTTGGATACAAGGATAGCCTTTATGTAACGTATAGAATGTGGAGATTTGCCTGATCTCTAAATTAATTTGTGTCATGGAGCAAATTGTCCGACGTACAAAGAAGTTAAGATAGCTTCTGAAAACTGGCCTTGTTTTAAACCATAGCCAAGTGAACTTTTAGCCTGGTCATATGGACAGGCCGAGATAAATCATTACCCCCAGTGTGTAAGAGTGTGTAACCGAGGAAAGATCCACTGGTGGCACAAAACTGAGAGATCCTGACCGTAGAAATACAATGGTCATCCAAGTCCAACACACCTGCGTCCATATTAATGTGGACCCTGATAAATGTCTCTTTTTAGAGTATCTTCATTGTTATCGAGGGAGGCTCCTAATGAAACTCGTCTCGAAACCAGGGAAATTAAAAAGGATTTCCTTAATCTCTATAAACATGCTTCTTTTTTTTCCAAATCACTGACGTTGGGACATGATTACCGGCACACCTAGTTCTAGGCTACCGGCTTGGACATGGACGTCAGCGCCTGTGCAACTTAAAGCTATACTAGCTACTACTGATTTTCCTATTTCTTTCTAGCCCTGATATTGGCGCTGGTGGGGAAGGATTCAGAGCTGACATGTGTGGGTGGGTTTGGTTTTCGGGTTGGTTCCGGCTGGAAAGGTAGGCTCCTGAGGCCGGGGGGCACCCAGGTAATTTGTCACCCAGCAGCATACCTACCTGACAGCTGGCCACCAGCGTAACACCCGCCGGGCACCAGCCGACAGGCCATCACACTCTCCAAGCAGCACTTCTGACCGTACAGACCATGGTACAGGTCATGTTGGAGAGCCATGGTTGTGTTTGGAGAACCCCATCACCTCAGGCTATGGAGGCATGAAACCCATCGATTCCTGCCCTACTGACCTCTGGTCTAGATAGCACAATGTGCATCTAAAATATACCTGGGAAAAAGGATGGTTTATGAGAACTTTACTATCTAGGCTGCAGTGGTATTTCAATGCTCCTTTCATTATGATATTGGTAAGATGTGGAAGTAGAAAATGTTTGGACAAAACGCACTTTTTACTGTTTGTGCTTTTTATAAATACAAAAAGCTGTTGTCAGTTATCAAACAGTATATTATACAAAAGTAATAAATAGATCACTAGTACATTTCCCCCCGCCATTTTTCTCTGAAAAGGGCCCCAAAAGAAATCAAATATGATAATCAGCAAGGTTGATGTGTCCCTCTGAGGTGTGTCCGAGTCCCACAGAGGTGGTTGTACATTCTGACTGATGAAGGCTACACACCACGGTCAAAGGTTAAATACCAAATGTCGTCTGCTTCATTCAGTGACAGTCACCACGCCCTCCGTGTACCTGCTCTGTAATCTACACCAGTACTGCTACAAGGCAAACAGGGACAGCAGGTTCTCTGTACCTAAACCTTCAGGCACTTCTCAGTAAACCAGGCTAGCCTGAGGAGAAAAGCATGTGTTTGTCATATATGTATGGAGACCATGGTCAGGGATATTGTAAAATGTGGGTCTCTCCTGAGTGCATTCCCTATTTTATACCAGTCTTAACAACTAAAGCGATTCCCTCCCCCCCCCCCATTTTTTTTTTAAAGAAAAATACACCATAGACCTAAATAGCATTTCATTTGTTATTTTGATCTGTGGTAATAGGATGTAATTCTGATACAGTATCATGAAAGCATAAGACACAAATATACAGAACCATTGCTATTGGGTGATAGGGGAAAACCACAAGCCCTACACAGGCCATGAACGAACCACAACATCTAACCCATCCAGAATGACAAAGACCACCATAGTTGATCCTGAGCCAGGACCACTGAATGTGCAGATGCTGGATATAGCATCAGGTCCAAAACAAATACTTTCTAAGGCTCATAAAACACACCCAATGTCTCTGAAAACAAACCTGGGAGCAATGCTTGTAATCCTAGCTCAGTCTTCCCAAACATTACCATGCCAGAGGTAGTATCTGCACTCGGTCAGCGGAATAAATAAATACACGACAAAAAATGGCAAGGCACGGCGGGGAACCACGTGAGCTCAAACATGTTTCCCAGCCGTACCTGGTACTATATGGGGACCTGCATTTTGTCGGTGAGCGCTATGTAAACCCAGTCCTTCTTTTTTCCCCTCTTCAGATGTGTCTTGAAAGGTCATAAAGGACAAGACATAAGACTGCCACTGGGTGCTTTGTCACAGTAGTGGTGAAGTCACAAGGGCCTAACTGTGTGCTAGACTGCTCTGAGGTGATCTGCTGGGTTTTATATCTGCTCGTTTTTATATTTGTTGGCATTGTTTTTTGGCTTCTTTCTACATTGACTGTATACTACGAATACTTGAGGATTTGAGCCCTGGGGATTTATGCTAACGGAATATCCCATGAAATATATAAATGTTTGTTTGGGGAGGCCGTCAATCCAGACTTTCACAAGGCAAAGTTTCTCCCTCATTTTGGACAGATATTTAGCAAGCCTATTATTGTACATAGCTCTGAATAAATTGCAAGTGTCTTAACCGTGACATGAACCACTTAGAGAAGCCATTTTGATCAGGCTGGTTGGGGCTGACATTCCAACCAAGTACAACAGTTAAACGTGATTTAGTGACTCTTATTATGAACAGATATACAAGTCAGATATTTGTAGAATCCCTATTCTGAGTGTTTATTTGTGAGAGGATATCCCTATATCAACTCCCTGCCCACTTAAATCTCTAGGCGCTACGGCCCAATATCCTTCTAAACAGGACCCAACGCAAACCAACCAATTACCCTAGTCGCCTATTTCGACCTAACCCAGTAAATATCCAGAACATCAGTACACTCTGGCTGTTACGTCAACCCCCTTGTAAATGACATGGCCGTGATGACGTATGACGTAGGTACGTCCTCCTTCTGCATGCAGTGGGCATGCATCCGTCACACAGATTGCTACCTGCAGGAAGACAGTGGGACACTGTTAACCCTTTAAGGGCCGCATAGTGCTAAGCCATTTATCGTTATGATGCATAAAATAATGCAGCGCTGGCGAGTCTACTCGCTAGGGATGCATTTATGCATCATGCCGACCCGACCGAGTTTCTGCGCTCCCAAATGTTGGACAAGATGCGCTCATGTAGTGCTGGCGAGTGACTTGCTGGTACCACGTTGGTGCATCATGACGGGCAATTCTGCCTAAATCCTTGCATGGTTAAGTCGTAGTTAGGTGGTTTAGTAGTACAGGGGTCCACCACCAGCACCAGTCCCCACCGTCTTGCTGTACTGATTACAGGCTCCTAACGCCCTGACAGGACCGTCATTACACCTGACCCCTCAGCTCACCTGGTAGGGGCAGATAGTCCCGCTCTGCTACCTCCCTTAACGTACTGGAGGTGGTGTAAGCCGGCAAACAGCTGCAGTCGTGTATCTACACAGGAGTGGGTCATGTTGGTAGAGCTGCAGCAAACTGCCTGCTGTCCCTGACTTGTCCTCCCCCTCCTCCTCCTCCTCCTCCTCCTGATACACATAGTACCCTAACACCATTCAGGGCATATCATTACAGTGCCTCCATATGGGTAAAAATCGACACGGGCGAAACGGTGACACAGCCGTTTTAGGCCCTTTTAAAAATCGACAGACACAGGAAAGTTGGGGGTAAAAATCGACCCACAGGGATTCTTCTCTAAGTTCTTATATAGCTAAAATTCGACACAGTGACACGACCCTTTTGCTTAAATCCGACACGACGACACGGTCAAAATTGTGGGTACCCATGTAGAGGCACATTACACATTCGGTGGCGTACAAAATTTGCCAAGACCCTATAATATGATAAATAAATTCACAAATTTACCCCTCCCACATAAGCAAAAATGGGGGCAGAAAGGCATGGGGGTCCCAATCAGAACTAAAGGGGGCTCAATCACTTCATTTCTTTACAATTGTAATGTAAGCCTGTCTATTTGGCATCAAACACAAAATCCCTGGGCCCCCAAAGGTGATTTGCTTCCTACGCCTCTAGGTAGTACTTTTCAGGTTTCTTTGTACAATCAGATTTCATATGATGAGAAGGTAAAGCCCAGTGAAACCAATATTTACCAAGGGAAGCCATCAATATTTAAATATGGTTCCAAATAGGGGTAGTCTTACTTCTTTTTCCTTTCTTTTTTGTACATTGTAACACACAAGCTTTAGATTGGACCATACAGAATGACATGCATCCCTGCATTTACCGACTTGAAATTCCCTTTGGTCATTGCAAATAGAACTGGGACCTAAAAGGCATGGGTGTGTGCATCAACATGAAGCTAAAGAAGGTAGGCTTCTACGTTGGAAGGGGCATCTGCAGTCTAGTCATACCTGTCAATCTTTTTTTTTGAGAAAGCGGTCAACGTGAATAGAGAGACTGGTAAAGGAAATACCTTACAAATTGTTCCCAGCAAAAATCACTTACTCGGCTTCACACACGGGTCTGTCGTCATAAAACAGAGAACCTGATAGTAGAACACGTGGTCTATGTGTGGGCTCCTGGTGCTGTTGACACTGGTACAAATAGGACTCTTTTGTTTATTCATGGTGTACCTGAGCAAGCGTGTCTTATTCACTGCTACTATCCAGTACCTTTATTAAAGGTGCCCAGCCAATAACAGTACTTAATATAGACATATTGTATTGCATATATGAGGATAATAAGTCCAGCAATGAGGTGCAGAGGAACTCTATCCTTATTTCGCCTTTGTCAGAATATTTGCTGCATTTTGCCACATGATGGGTAGGTACGTAGTTGGTATTATGGGCGGTTCTGGGTTGCCATAGGCTGCCATGGGAGATTACATGTATATACTACATGTTGTACATATTCTCAAATCGACATGGCTTTTACTTGACAAGCCATTTTGTCATAAAATATGGATTCCTTGTAGCAAAGGAGTGTTACGGTATATAATATATCCCCTGCCAATGAATGATGTAGCTGGGTACTAGGGGATGTCCTTGGACATGGTTCCCATTTGAGGGGTGGTGGTGGCGGATGGCAGTAGTGGCGGGGATGGTGGTGGTGGAGGTGGGATGGCTGGTCGTTTGTATGCGGCAGTGGGCAGGACGGCCGGGTTGGCAGTCGTTATGTCGGCGGGCTGGGTCGTCGTTAAGCTGCAGATTCACCTCGTTCACCTGACTGGTCACTCTTCCAGCACATCCACCTGACCATCTCCAACCATTTCCCCAGCCCTCAGACATAGCACTCAAACCAGACAACACCAGTAGACAACATATACCATGTACCACGGTCCTAAAGTCACAGTGTTTCCCCTTTATCTTTGCTTATAAGCAAACATGTCAGTAAAACAGTATGGCTATTACCTCCATTTGGGGACATGTTGTCGTCTATAACACCGCTATAACAGGATCAGTCTAGCCACCAGTGGCGACATAAGTAGTGCTCGGGTTGGAGAGTGACCCAAACCCTTTGAGATTCCCTTTCAAAGAGACAGTCACCAAATGGGTCTGAGTGCGACCCTATACTAGAGCCTTGGCAGCCTGAGCTGGAGCAGGGGCAGCAGGCAATGGCCTCCAGTATATCTGCCATCAGTCTGTATATATATACTTATACTGAGGTCACCAAGGCAAGGTCCCTCCACCTCCCCATGTCTGAATTATACCTGTTACGTGTACATGGACAGCCTCTTCCACTGACTGATCGACTTGTTTACTGTCGTAGTGAGAGTAAATAGGGAATATTCATGTCTGTGTCTCCATATTTTGCTTGGTTCTCAAACCTGATCTGTTCACATATCATTATCAAACATATATAATACACACATATGTACATGTAAAGTTGGGTAATTATACCATGGGGACTACGCCTTAGATATCTGCATATCTATAGTCTTATCTGACAATCTATCCATTCCAAGTGACTAGCAAAAATGGCAGCACAGGCTAATCTGTCATAGTAAAGCATAGAGGGTAGTGGCCTGGCGAAAGTGACATCATTACAACGATTATACAGCCATACGTCATAACTCTCCATGTGAAGGCCACAACACTCTTACCCTATACACTCTAAAACCAGCCGCCAAAAATACAGCAGTGCATGCCTGAAAGAGGGGATAGGGGTACGGCAGTTGGGATCCATTCTGTGTTCTTTATATGGGAGGAAGGCAGGCAGGGGCTACGTAGAATGAGGCTCCCCCTTTCAATGTGGCTTCGCTGTAGAAGCCACTTCTGTGTGCCGCCGGGATTTATAGGACGGTGCATGGAGGGTTTTTATGTGTCGAGTCTGTCTAATGGACGAGCACGGCGGGGCGCTGGGACGTGTGGGGAGGGGAGCAGCACCCTCAACTCGTACAGTGTACGGCAGGGTTTGTAGGATAGAGAAGGGGATAGAACAGGGGTTCTAGAAGAGAGGACAGGGGTGTGTTACTGTGTACTAGATTGGCTGCAGTTACTCCCTTCATGTTATTACTTATTAAAGCTACACCAAGAGCGGCGCATCACATTTGAATAGCGCCAGAAGTGCATTTCCCAATTGATCAGCATTGCATAATTAGGGACACAGAGGGAAGTACATTAATATAGCCATGACTTCTGTCTACCGCAGGCAGACAGAGCCAGCTCTAATCCAAGGTTACACATTTCCTGCTGCAGGGAGCTACGAGCGTCTGTCTGACCCAGTTCCTATACACCTGCTCGGAGGGCCTCACGAGCAGCTCACGGTTACAACGATCTGAGAGGCAAAACAAACCGGAGCTGGCAGGGAATATTAGATGCAGCAGCCGCAGCCCCCGCCAAGCTCCATGAGCCTCTAGGGGAGGCCTCTTATCAAATATGTATACGAGAGGAAAGTTATGGCTAGCCCTGGATGCTATGTAAGCCAGCCCCGTAGCATGTCGTAGTACACAGCACCAGCTGTGGGAGGGGTGTGCAGGATTTCCATGGCCGTCTACTAAAGCAGCAGCTACAGAGAGTATTACAGGCTAGAGCAATGGCAATGGGGAATGCCAAGGGAGAAGGAGGGTTAGGAGGGGGGGGGGGAGCTTTTCGTCAGGGGATTTATGGCTTATCCTGGCATAAATTGTATTTAAAAATAGCGTCCACGGGGGCAGGGTACCAGAGGCTGGTGGGTTGGGGGCGCTATAATGGGACTGGTATGAAGGGGTCACGTTAGGACATTTGGCCTGCATTATTGATCTTTCACAGACACGCAATAACCGAACTGGCCTGCCTCAGCAGTATAGGCCTATCCCCCCCCCCCCCCCCCCACTCACACACAGCGTGTCTCCACAATGCAGGTTTGCCCCTACCCAGTACTAGTAGTACTGCCGCCTTGGTTGTCGTGTCCTTCCCTCCTCCAGTGTCCCACGACCAGCCTTAATACCACCGACAGAAAACACTCCCATCAGTCAGGCCATGGCCCATTCAGCTCGCCATCTGAGAATTTTTCATCCCAACAAACTCGGCCATTAATCTAATTCATTTCTGTACCTTGCCTCCCACGCCCCCCCCCCCCCCCCCACTCCATCCCTGAGGCGCTCCCTGCCTTATTGCCACCACCAGCTGACCCAGGAGCTGTTCACCCTCGTCTTAAACATCCACCTTAATACCAGCATCATTACTACATGCATTATCAGGGGTATGCAAATGGGGTCCCTGCATAGAGACAGCGGTCTAATACCCCTTCCCACAACGCTAACCAGATCGTTGCATTTAGGGTAAGAATCAATGAAAATGCCCCTAAAAGAATGTAGCGTTGGGAAGCACGGTTACAAGCAAACCCAGACAGGAATGGGATTGTGAACAGTGAGAGGGTGAGGCGGGGAGGATGTGTCTGCTGGCGGCAGGGTATGGGTTTGTGGGTGTGTGGTGGAGCCCTCTTGTTGCCATGGCAGCCCCAACCACCCCTTCCCCCATCCCACTTCCAAACCCTACCACGCCTACATCCTCCCCCGCAGACGGGGCCTTGGGGGCCAGGCGCCCATTCCGGGGCGGCGGGCCCCATTTGTCAGGGCCCGGCGCCGCCTCAGCCAATCTCCCCCGCCAATCTCCTATGGGATGAATGTCGCTTGATGGCCTTTATTGCCATGGCAACCAAGCGGGACAGCACGGCACCAGGGCGCGCTAGCCTTGGATGCAAGGAGAAAGCAATGGAGGGAGATGGGTGGAGTAAAAGAAGTGGGGGGCTGCAAATTTGGCTCAGCCATTGAAGTGGCTTCAGACATGGCTTCAGATGTGGCTTCAGTGTGGCCTCCACATGGCTTCCTGCAAACCGCATTCACATGCCTGCCACTGCTTGTGAGTAGGCCTGAACACTTCACAGACCCGACATCATGGTTGGGAAGCACACAAAGGCATTATATTAGTGTATTTAGGTCGGGGTACACAGATTAGGGGTTGTCCTACATGGCAATCTCTAATTCAGCAGTCTTCAGGGTATTGGGCCCTCTGGGGCAGCATACATGAATATAGATTTGCACAAATCACAGGCAATAGCTAAAGGGGCCATTTGACACGGATAACTCTACAGTATGTAGCCACGTTACGATGGATAGAAATCGACCAAACACGTCAGGTACATTCAAGATGAAAACTTACTCAATACTGTACTACACAATGAAATAGTGATTAAGTGATTGTTAATTTGGCACATGAGTGGTGGTTAAATGCTGTGTCTGCCATTTTAAAGGGTCGTGAGATTTTTAAACTACTTACTACTTAACTCTGCTGGAAACAAGCGAATTTACGTAATGCTTAATATACCCTAACATTCACAATTTACGCACAGGTTTGAAACGTTTCATCTGCGATGTGCCCGCTAATTAACTGCGCGGCTCATGTCCCCATGCAGCAACTATATATGTACAAGTTTACAAATTAATGACTCGCAGCCCCTCCCCCTAAGAGCCAGCACTGTCCCCCAGCAGCTATAGATTCTAATTTGACTGGGGTGTGTAGCCTTTTAGAGCTCCAGCTCTTTGGTCCTTCCCCGGTCGGGCCCCAGATCTACCATGGATTTATCAAAATTAGGTTCGCTCTGGCCTCGCGACCGGAGCCGGCTTCCCAATGGTTACAGAGAACATGGCTTCCGTAATCCGTTTAGGCAGGCTCTCAAGTCTCACTTT
Source organism: Harmothoe impar (assembly GCA_947462335.1). Taxonomy (NCBI): domain Eukaryota; kingdom Metazoa; phylum Annelida; class Polychaeta; order Phyllodocida; family Polynoidae; genus Harmothoe; species Harmothoe impar. The sequence continues at coordinate 67,199,856 of OX381707.1, read as the reverse complement.
GGTTTGCGCCTTTACTCGTAAAAACCCTCAAAGAAGCGCTGTTGGGTCTGTGGCACACACGGTTATAGGACTTTTGTGTTCATTCTAAGCACCAAAAACTAATTTAATTAATGGAGGCTGTTTTAGAGTGGCAACAACCAAGTCTGACTTGAGAATGCATTCTTCTTGTACCCTATATATTCATTTCGTGAAATATTTGTGTTCTCAAATTCCACACATCCTGGCATAGCTAGGTGTAAATTGTGTCAATAAGGTGGAAAACAGTAAGAATACTATACAAATATTGGCATGTGCCTGCTGTCAAAAACAGCACTACTACCTACGACATGTATTCTGTTCTCCCAATGAGATACATGCTGCCTGGGCATTAGGTGACCCTGGATGACCGCCTGCCGACTGTATGGGTGGGTGTCACCCTACCTGACCCTACCTCAGGTGTGTTAGGGTGACCATGGAGACCAGGTGAGTAATGACAGTCGTCATGGGACACCGGCATGTAAACTACTGGTCCACATTACCTCCAGACCATGGCCGACCTCCATGTAGCCAGGCAATACATTTTACCCTTTAAGGGCCATAAGTTGCTAGTAGTATAGTATGTATCGGAACGGGACTATAGTTAAGTACTGTTTATTACTCAATCGACCTGCAGCCAATCAGAGGCCTCCCTTTTGGCGGGAAATTCAAAAGCAGCCAATGAGAGGCCTCCCTTTTGGCGGATATTCAAATAGGTCACGTGACCGGAAGTGACCTACTTCCGGTCACGTGACCTTTGGGCGGGAAATTCAAATAGGTCACGTGACCGGAAGTGACCTACTTAAGAGGGTCACGTGACCACCATGTTGGCGGGAAATTCAAATAGGTCACGTGACTGGAAGTGACCTACTTAAGGGGGTCACGTGACTACTAGGTTGGCGCGAATTTCAAAATAAGTCACTTGAGATTTTTATGGATAAATAAATTTTAAAAAAGAAAAAAAGCAAGCTGAAAGCTTGCTAAAAAATAATTTAAAATGTGGCTCTTTTTTTTAGGGGGGGGAGGGGCACTCTGGGGGGCACTCTTTAAGATGCATGGGGGGGGAGGGGGGGAGGGGGGGAGGGGAAGGGTTTTTTAAGAGTGAGACTCGCTTCTCTGCCCTCTCTTTTAGAGGGCAGAGAGGCGAGTCTACTGGTTCGTCTACTTACAATGAAATGTATCATGATTGCGTTTATGATGATGTGCATCATGATGTGACTATCTTACAACTTTATAAGAAATAAGCAAGACATGGGCGTACTTACACGGGCTATTTGTAAACTAATTTCTCTTGAATCTATTAACAGCTCACATTTTTTTCTTAGATGACATCTGACAGCTGCTTGCTAGGCTAAGATATTGTTAAATAAACAACTTGGAAAGCTAATTACAGTTTTCTGGCTTGAAATATAGTCTTTCAACAGACTTTTTTTCTCATCTTACACAGAGGCAAATATCAGAGACACCCAATGGCGCTTAAACTGCTCTCAGCCAAGGGTCGGGCACTGCTGGACTATAATAGACGGGTCAAGGACCGTTCTACTGTGGGTCAGGCTAGGTCGGACATTCAATAACGCGACTTTAGCAAAACTTGCTTGAAAGTCTGACCATGCGAGATCCTTATGCCCCAGTCTGTCAATGCTGTCCAGACTTTCAAGCAAGGTTGTCAAAGACCTACCTGTCATTGAATGTCCGACTTAGCCTGCCTGACCCTCAGTAGAACGGTCCTTGACTCATCTATTATAGTCCAGCAGCGCCCGACCCCTGTATGAGAGGGGTATTGACACCATTGGCTGACTCTGATAATTCGCCTGTGTGCACGGGGGGAGGAGAGGGTTTACAGCTTGCGCTTATAGAGCACTACTAGTGGAGGTTTGGATGAGGCGGCTATGACATATGATGTTTGTCTTAAAAAATGCTCATATCTCATGTCGATTTTAAGAATTGCTCATGTCACCTGTCACTGTGTTTTTCAAGCTTCATGTCAAATGTCACTAGGCTTCATCTCGACTTTAGTGGTCCACACCACCGCTGCTGCTGCTGCTGCTGTCGGTGCTGCTGCTTGTGCTGCTTGTGCTGCTCATGCAGCAGCTGCTGGCTGCTTGTGCTGCTGCTGCTGCTGCTGACAGATGCTACTGCTTGTGCTACTGCTCGTGCAGCAGCTGCCGGCAGCTGCTGAAGCAGCTGCCAGCAGCTGCTGGCTGCTTGTGCTGCTGACAAGGTCATGGGGCTGCTGCTGACGATGTCACGGATGCTGCTGACAAATGCTACGGCTTGTGCTGCTCGTGCTGCTTGTGCTGCTGAAGTCGCTGCCAGCTGCTTGTGCTGCACGTGCAGCTGCTGCTGAAGCCGCTGCTAGATGCTGCTGCTTGTGCTGCACGAGACTGAGTAGCCGCTATTCGGCGTTTCACTCCTTATGTACCCTGTCCTAGTTAATCCTCTTAAACGGCTGAAAAAGCTCTCTCAGCACAGAGACTCTACTCAATGTAAGAGATCAGTTAAGTAAGTTTTCACATGCCACCTGACTACTGCGGGGAGGGTTTAGACTTAAGCAGCTTAGTGCACACACGTGTCTGTTAGAAAAGCTACCTGCACACCTGCCTTCCTTTTTTCACTAGTATTTACCCCCTGCCGACTTATAAGGCACCTATACACGCCTTCTTGCTTCTAGAGCTAAGCTGACTGGCAGCTATTTTAAAAGAGAATACTGGTTACCTGTATAACGGATAAGGGGGTTATGAGATTAGCGTGTGTATACAAAAAAAAACAAAAAAAAAGCTACAGGGGGCGCGTGTCTGTCTGTGAGGTAGAGTCCATGTGGTAAGCGACTCAAGTGTAAAACAACAGCACCTCCTCTTGTCGCAGTGAGTGGTGTGGACGGCGGCTGGCTAGTTGAATTTAAGCGTCAGCTTGAAAGATAAGGCCAAATAAAAAAAAGGTTTGTTTCAGGTCACCTGACCGACCCTAGCAAAACAGGGTCGACCCTACGTTTTTTTTTAAGCAAGTTTGAAGAAAATTTCATATTTTTATACTTTTTGGGTCATTTTTAGAATTTCCACGGAGGATGGCTAGTACTTTCATGTTAAAAAAATAAAATAAAATAAAATAAAAATCCGACCTACCGACCCCAGTCTTTCTGCCCATGTTACCTGAAACATACTTTTTTTTTCTTTTTTTTTGGCTTAATCCGTTCACGGGCTGGCGCGTCACACCTGTCGTTAATCACCCCCTGTAGTCTTTGTATACACAGGTGACTCTGCTTTATCTCTTCACCAGCTATAATCCCATATACATGTAGCGCACGTTACACTCGTTAATTCTCTTTTCATGCTGATGGATTAGGGGTGGAAGGGTTCAGGTGAAAAGCGATTTGATTCTCTCTGGAAGAGGGTTGGAGCTCTAGGTGAAAACAAGCTTAGAACATCCAGATTAGCTGCTCTCTCGGCTATATAAAGAGCCTCATTTTTTCTAATCTCTGCCCACTTCGTCTTGTTGTACACTATCAGTCACGAGGCAGACGCTGGAAGTAGCAGATGTTTGCAGTATGGTTTACACAGAGGTTACCTGCTAATAGGATTTTGTCAGAATAGGGTGAGTTGCTATTAAAATGAACATTTTAAATGGTTTGTTAATATGGTATCTGATGTTAATGAGCTAACACCTAACATTGAGGATTATGACCTCCCAGAGGGACGTCTCGCTAAATTCTCCAGTCTTGACTATAGTCTTAACTGTCTAAAGACTGTGGAGCGCGTTAATGGGGGGCCTCCTTACTAATTTCACTTGACCAGGCCAGCAGGGTCAACTAGGCTAGGTAATTACAACCACAAGGGTGGCTACTCAACATGCAAGTAGACCTACTACTACGAGATTGTCTTTTGACCACTCTGCTGCCGCCTGCTGGTCTGGCCATTACATGCTCTAGTATAGTTCTCCGCTCTTTTCGTCAGATGACGCCACAATAGGGGTTTTGTACATTTCCACGATACTCGCGAACATTTTAAACGCATAATGACCTATAATAAGCAACAAAGCACACTTCTAATATATTGAATATAAGAAACATGTCAACGCTGTGTATTTCTGATAGAATGAGGCAGATTCTTTGAAATATCAACTAAACTATAGTGAGATTGAAAATACTACACCATATCTAAAGCGATATAAAAGCTATATAAAGTCAGAACTTCTCTCGGAACGGCATCTGCAACAGATCACTCAACCATTCGTCTTGAAATGCCACACAGGGTTCCCGTCCAACAGGACTCTGAGCCTTGACGCTTTTGAGGAAGGTTTGATCTCATGCTGCTTAACATGTGGTGTAATTAATCAACACCGCGGCCCCTCTTTAGGGGCCACACAATAAACAAAGAATAAAAAAGGGTAGACCTTAGGTTTAAAGTGAATCTCCCAGGATTTTGGCGAAGTCGACAAAGGGGTAGATAACAGATTAAACTGCAAGAGACTATACGCAAACCTTGATACTCTCAGAGGGGGAGTCCCATATTGCGGACTTGTGGTCAGATCTATCCCTTCTAGGGGGCAGGTTGCATGTCGTAAATGTCTACTACAGACATTGGGATATATTGTTAATCTTACTCTAGGGTCTCCATAATTAGACCCTGAATCCGTTGTTAAACGGGTGTGAGGGGGTGGTAACTAATACTTATGAGATGTTAGCTTAGTTCATAGTCTCCTTACCAATTTTCACTTGACCAGGCTGGCAGAGCCAACTAGTCTAGGTAATTATAACCACAAGGGCGGCTACTCAAGATCTAAGTAGACCTACTACTACGAGATTGTCTTTTTGGTCCTTCTGCTGCTTAGTTATTACATCCTCCAGTCTAGCTCGCCACACCCTTTGAGCAGCACCACCATTGCCTCGGTAAAAGTGTAGGGTGTGTGCTTTCCACCTTCAGGTATCCATAGATTCGATCACTATCACCCCCCTTGAAATGACTTCAGCTGTTAATTAGGGCGTAAAAGCCACCAACCAAGTCCCTGTCAAAAAGATGTGAATAACGAAACGCGCTAGTATAGTTCTCCGCTCTTTCGTCAGATGGTGCCACAATAGGGGTTTTGTACATTCCTACGATGCTCGCGAACATTTCAACGCATAATGAGCTACATAAGCAACAAAGCGCGCTTCTAATATATTAAAATATAAAAAACAATTCAATATTGTGTATTTCTGATAGAAATGAGGCGGTTTCCTTAAATACCAACTAAACTATAGTGAGATGAAAAATACCACACCATATCTAAGGCTTTATAAAAACTATAGAAAGTCAGAACCTCACACGGATCAGCATTCTGTTTGCAACGGATCACCCCTGACCCACTAGTCCTCGCATGCCACACACGGCTCTGCCGTGTTTGAGCATTGAGGTATCACCCATCAAGTGATCCATGCCGCCCAACATGAAGCGTAATTAATAGCTGCTGTTGCATAGCACAGTGGCAGCATCTAACTAACTCTAAAGAGTTAGTCGGCCCCTCTTTAGGGGCCACACAATAAACAAAGAATACCCTGAATCTGGGACCTGCGGGCGAGGGCCCCAACTGTGAAGTCATTATTGGCCACATTGGTAATATCAATTAAAACTTTAGACAACACCCACCTTAAGTATCATTAACGGACAATATCAATGAACTCAGCATCCGCCTGGTTACCACATTTAGCACCAATTTTACAACTCACAGGGGCCACACTAGCCTCACCGCGCTTTTTATTGCTCTGCTGATTTCTCCAATCCAAAACATGGGGTATCTAGTCTAGCTGTGAGCTCATTGGGCCAAACAAAAAAATAATCCGTGTTCAGGTAACATGGCCCAAAAAAAAAATAGGGTAGGTCGGTCGATTTTTTTTTTTTAGGATTTTTTTTTTAGGGTTTTGAGATGAGTTGTATGGGAGAATCACATTGTATAGAGTTGTTATTTGATAATGTAGGACCAATATCTGTCTAATTAAGCCATTATCAGCACTGTTTTTGTCATAGAAAGGATTTCCTCCCTTCTTATCTTTCAAATGATGACAAATAGGATAGTTGAAGGTCATTAGGTACTCCTTTCCCCTTTGGTGATAACCTAGATCAGGAAAAGTCTAAAAAAAATAAAAAAAATCTAAAAAGATTAGGGTCGGGGCAAAATGATAGGGTCGGTCGGGTTACCTGAACACAACTTTTTTTTGTTTGGCCTTAGGTAAGTCCTTTGTCGACCTCGCCGGCAAGTCCCGGATTCAGTATAGAAAGACTAAGGGGACGGGGGGTAGGTCTATAGGTTTAGTGCTATCTGTGTCATTAGACCATTTAAGTGACATGTGACACTAGCATTCTTAAAAATCGACATGCGACATGAATAAGAAATTCTCAATTACGGTGCCCCTACATTTTCTCCCTTAGTGACACTATTAGTATTATAGTAGTACCGAGAACTACCCTCTTTTTTTTTTTTAGAAAACTAAGTAAAAATATCCTTCTTCATGTCCAGTTACATACAATGCCGATCAATTTGACACTGTAGCAGCCTGTCTCCGTATCTGTATGCTGCATAAATGCACAATACACGGTTCTGCACGCACTTAAACCAAGGCTAACATGGTTGACCTATATAGATGTGATACTCTCGTTTTCGGGGCTAGTAGAAATTAGGCGTCTAATACGGACGTTCCGGGTTCGAACCCTCACTAAGTTTTAGTCAAGACGTCTAGCCACGTCGCCTAAGGCGACGAAAGCGCGTCAAAGCGTTTACAGGGTTCGAACCCGTGAGCTGCTCCTTGGGGCTGCAAAAAACGCTTAGACACTGAAATCCCATAGGGAAAAAATTTTGGGTTTTTGGACTTTAGGCCTTAATTTGAGGGTGATCCCGGGCTGATAGAAAAATAATTCTTGGACGAGCGGATAGCTCTGGATCTCTTTTATCTAAAACAGCGAAAAATTGATTATGGTTTCGCCGCAATTCATCCGACGGGGGGTAATCAGCCCCCCCCTCTGCCAATCAAGGCAGTGAATCTTGGCGACCGTGCGATCACTCACGGCCACCGCGACGAACCGACAGAAGAGATCGGCATCTTAGTATGATTCGTGTGACCTACTTAGAGGCTCACACGGTGGAGGTGTGTCCGGGGTTCGGCGCGCTGATTGGCTACTGGTGGGAGGCGCTGTGCCGCGTCAAGAACTTCACCTATTTGGGGCGGCTGTTAAAGGCGCACTGAGTTGAGGTGCACCTTTAAGCAAGAGCGCGATCCGGCCTAGTCTTGCGGACCTCTGTTTGGAGAGTGTAGCGGGCGGCTATGTCGCGCTCTCCAACCACAGGCTTAACAGTGGTCCGCAAGACTAGAGTGCAAGACGCGTGCACACACAGACCGAACAGACACACACAGACTCACACACCCACACACTCCTATCAGTGAGACGTCTAGCAGATTCGGGAGAGGCGACCAGGGAGGTACTCTCGGCTAGCGGCCACTAATTGCCTGTTTAGATAAGGCACAGAAACAAGGGTGATGACAGACTACGTGTTCAAGCAGCCAACATGCCCTGACACTTGATAATGGGTGTGGACCGCTAAATTCGATATGGTGACATGACCATTTCTTATAATCGACAAACGACATGAGGTCTAATGACAAGTGACATGAGGCCCAAAAAATCATAGTGACAGGTGACATGAACATTTCTTAAAATCGACATGGGATATGAACATTATTAAGTGACATTGCCATGTGACATGGTCATTTTCTAAGATCGACATTCGACATGGGGACCCCCTATCCAGAGCCCCTTGATAGATGACAGCTGTTGTGTGTAAGAAAAGTGTATGCCTCACAATCAAAAGATGATAAAAGGCTTTATCCCACTCGATGTGGGTTTTGAATCAAATATCAAGGGATCAAATATCAGATCGATATTTGACGTCGTCAAGTGATATCTGACGTTGTCAATCACTTTTACTATGTAGTCAAGGTCGTAAAAACAGGGCGCCCTGATTGGTCAACAGCATGAATGAAAGTTGCATCTCAAACTTTTAATACTCGGTATGGGGCCCCGTGGGACTGGGACCAATATTTGCAATTTTCGGAAATACTGTCGAGAATTTCTAGATGGAAACACTTTGTCTGGGGTAATTTGACCTCTACTCTTCGATATTCAAGTAATACTCAAGCTATTCTGACTCTAAACATGAGTAAAACGGTCATTTACCAGCGTTATCGGCAGCGCCGACATCAACAACTGCTGATCTCCCTTGGTTACATGACCCAGTTCCGTTTCTAAGGCCCCATGGATCGGGGCCCTGAAGGGAGATCTGCAGAGACCCTATATCGGGCCCTAGATATGTACATTATATTAATATCTCATAACTTAATTTACTCTAAAATCTTTTGATGGTTCATAACCTTGACCCTTATCTCCTTTTCTCGCGGGATAAAGATAGAATTTGGTTGTTGGCGTGTCCTCTCGTGGATATCTGCTCTTCTCCACGGCACCTCTCGAGCCCCCTGCGGGGCCTCTAGGGGCTGCTAGACGTCTCTCTGCTATGTAGTGTGGGATGTAAAAGAACCCTTGTCTCGGTAAAAGGGCCAATAGATTCGATCACCATCACCGCTCTTGAAATGACCATAGCTGTTAACTAAGGCGTAAAGCAACCCACACACCCACACACCCACACATTTTTCTGTATGAGCCTTCAGACCTCAAGCTGCTCAGTGTACGGGACTAGGTTTTGTCATAGGCCCTACGGACGCTACTCAAGGTAAAAATAAGAGAGCTGTCTCACCATGACATTGGGCTGGCTGTAGTTTTTTATGTTTCGGTACCTACAACCAAAACAGCCAGTACCCACCCCAGGGCTTCATGTCGCACGCGGGAAAAGTATAACGGTGGCGCCAACTGTCGGAATAGCGGGTACACTACGTCAGTAGTTCTTTTGTTCTCCGCTGAGTGACTGGGCGAAATGTAGTCGGTAGCTCTATTTTCTGTGCACTGTTCTGTTCATTTTCTACACTTAACACTTAAATAGACCGCGTGTTTGTACAAGCTAACTGTTTTTATCAGTGCAAAAATTAAATAAGCATCGGATAGAACACTAAAAAAATGAGAAAGTAATCCAGCACTTAGTATAAGGCACCAGTTTTATCATGAGACACCGAAAGTCTGGTTTTTTTAAGGTGGATAAGACAGTCGACTGAGAGCTCCAAACTAACCAAAATCGTACCAGAGGTCGATCTATCTCGTACCCGACAGGGCAGGGGCCTTCTACACCCCGGCTCTGATTGATGAGCAAGCGACAATTGTTACAGAGGGCCTATTCCTCTTTTGAGGTGGGCCCAAAATTGAACAAAAGAATAAACTCAAGAAAAAGCCTTAGGCTTAAAAGAGTTGTAGATACCGATTTTAACGAGGAAGTCACATTCATTAGTTTACAAATAGCCCGTGTAAGTACGCCCATGTCTTGCTTATTTCTTATAAAGTTGTAAGATAGTCACATCATGATGCACATCATCATAAACGCAATCATGATACATTTCATTGTAAGTAGACGAACCAGTAGACTCGCCTCTCTGCCCTCTAAAAGAGAGGGCAGAGAAGCGAGTCTCACTCTTAAAAAACCCTTCCCCTCCCCCCCTCCCCCCCCCATGCATCTTAAAGAGTGCCCCCCAGAGTGCCCCTCCCCCCCCTAAAAAAAAGAGCCACATTTTTAAATTATTTTTTAGCAAGCTTTCAGCTTGCTTTTTTTCTTTTTTAAAATTTATTTATCCATAAAAATCTCAAGTGACTTATTTTGAAATTCGCGCCAACCTAGTAGTCACGTGACCCCCTTAAGTAGGTCACTTCCAGTCACGTGACCTATTTGAATTTCCCGCCAACATGGTGGTCACGTGACCCTCTTAAGTAGGTCACTTCTGGTCACGTGACCTATTTGAATTTCCCGCCCAAAGGTCACGTGACCGGAAGTAGGTCACTTCCGGTCACGTGACCTATTTGAATTTCCCGCCAAAAGGGAGGCCTCTCATTGGCTGCTTTTGAATTTCCCGCCAAAAGGGAGGCCTCTGATTGGCTGCAGGTCGATTGAGTAATAAACAGTACTTAACTATAGTCCCGTTCCGATACATACAATACTACTGTTGCTTCATTATTGATGTGATGACCCTGGCTAGTATAGTACTGTATTCATGCATCATGCCGCTCATAGTGCATAGGGAATAGCTTTCAGGTGATCAATGCTTTATGGCATATGAGGTAAATTGCATGTATACCTGGAGAAATGAATAGGGGGTGTGGGTGGTTGGTATATGTTATGTGTTGAAGCTGTCAACATGGACAAAGTCATGTAAGCAGGATAACATGGCTCTGTGGGTGCATTCAACGTAATATGATGTATGTGTGTACACATTACGATACATTTAGTGTGTACATGTGGATCCTATACACGTTTGGCTTCAACGAAGGATCGATGATGGCGTACATGTTTATGACTTCTCTTTTGTGCTACTTAATACCACTCGCAAGACACAGAAGGCATATGGAGAGTTGCAATTCCCTTTACTTTGCAAATATAATGTACTGTGTACAATGTCCTACAGATCCTCTTGTTACAGCTTCACTAATGCTGCCATTTCCAAATTATTCCGTATCATTTTTCAACATAGAAAGTACCAGACCTATATACAACAACAGTATGCAAATCACGTAGAAAACCTCCTCTATATACTACTACAACTGTGTCTATATATATGTGTATTTACTTGTTGCCTACGTCAATGACGTACTAGTCCTGTAACAGCACGAGGTGGGAGTAAAGGTAGAAGGGAGTTGTGTGAGGATGGTTTAGTGAGGACGGTGTACGACCAGAGATGTCGTGTAAACAAGTCAGCCTTTGTTTACTGCAATGAAAGCAGAGCCAACAAAAGAGGCTCCATCATTTCCCTTCCTACTCCAGCACCCAGACCTACTTCACGCTTTAATGCCAGGGATACCAGGGAGGTCCAAATTTCCTATTAAGAAACAAATACTGGGAAATTGTGCTTTGTATGTTGTGAACACACTAATATAGTGTTCATGTTTTGTCCATATTGTTCCTGTTTTGTCACGTATACTAACCTGGGCTTTTGTGCTATAAGAGGTGAATTTTGGTGTACCTCTATGTGAAAGCAAAAGAGTCTAAATACCAAATAGCAATGCCTATTAACACACCAATGAAATTCCTGAAATGTGTGATGTTTTATTACATGTACTAGGAAACCTTAGAAATTCAAGATGGAAAATATGAACAGAGAATTGTCAATTATCAAGCCCTACACTTACTAAAATGATGGCACATTTCTAACCAAGGAGAAGGATTTTAACTACCGGGGCAGCATATATAGATGTGTGTACACTGCCTCCTCTGTGGTAGCTAGACCTTAGAGGCGGGAAGCAGGAGGTATGCTTGACCTACTGGTACACTTCCCAACTAGTGTAGGATCCACAAAGGAACCTGTGACGCCCCCCCCCCCCCCCCCACCTTCTCCGTACCTGGCAACGCAGGCCAAACCTACTCTAACAACCCAGCCGTATCTAGATAGTGAGTTCAGCCCAAAGCTAAAGTGTACAGAGCTCAAGGGGCAGGCAGTCATTGGAAAGGCCAGGTCTTCTTGCCCAGGGCTGGGTTTGTGCATTGAAAGCTCAGTCCAATTTAAGCTTTAGACATAATACAGCCCAAAGGCTACAGTATCAAAACCTTAGAACTTTAAGTTGGCGATTGGCCATTGCTGATTAAGACCGACACACACCAGGATAACCCTCTAGAACTATATCATGTAGTCCTCTTCCTCCGAAGAAGGTTTACTCACAATGTGCATGGGGTGTATACAATATTACCGTGGATAGTAGATACTATTACAGTACATAGTAGTAAATATCTCATGTAATTCCTCAGGCATATGCATACATACTTGTCTGAGTTCCTGGGACCCGAAATGGGCAGATTCAAGTTGCCCAGAATGAAATATGACAGAAAGCTAAAGCAGTCTTCGTATATGCATTATGTGTAAGGGGTTCACTGCTAACCTTCTGTGTGCGACCTTTGCTGTTTGTTTGAATGGCAGGAGATGCCATACTACATAAATTTACAGAAATATGAACCTGTTCACCCATTTTACCAATGTTTACCAGTTGAAATGTCATGTGTCTGTCAGTGTCAAATATTTAGCCAATTCCTCTTGTTAGTTCACACTGGGAGCAAGTATCCACCCACGTTATGTTTGTGAATATCTACATGTGAATCCATCTGTTTGAGGCGATGCAATATTTCTAGTGTGTTATGTAGACTTCTCTGCATTACCCCTTAACATACATGCTGGAGGCTGTGTATGCTGAGCATGTTGTTAGAAGGGAATGGTGGGGGGAGGGGAGCAGCTCACCTATGCATGGCGCCACCTAATGGGGACATTGCATGTGGGGGGAGCAGCTCTTGCTGCAACAACCTCCAAGCATGGGACGACTCAGTGCTCCAGTCCCTCACAATCAATACCCCCCCCCCCCCCAGCCACTTCCACATTCACCCCACCCTGCTCCACACTGGATTAAGTAGAAAACCCAAAACGGAATAACAACCGGAATTCCACCAGCTTTTCAGCTACCATCTCAATTCCTTTCTGTCGCCCTCGAGTAAATGCAATCTGAAATTGGAGCGTGCACGGCACCCCACCTTCACAGTTTTTGTTTCAATCAAAGAAGCCTTGATGCTAGGAAAAATAATTTTGACCCGTTTTTGGGGATCAGCAAAAAGATACTCTTTCTCACGCCAAAAAGGTGGGAAAATGGGAGAGGAAGTTTTCTTTATACTACCAATGGGGACAAGTCTCATTTCGGTTCTTTCTTACAGTTTTCTGCAGAAAATGAAGGCGTAGCTCAGAGGGCCCAACAAGTGGTCCTTTGTTCCATCGTGTGGGTCTTTTTAAGGCCATGTGTCTACCAGAAATAAATTATTTACGCTTTATGTTCCGGTCCTTTTGTTTTTCTAGTGGCCCCCTGATTCCTTTTTTGTGTATAACCCACCGTTTTTGTGACACTGCGTGCCACGGATCACAAAACACTTGCACCATGTGTGACACCAAATCCTATACAGAAGCTCGTGTCCACTTTGGAATTCCATCGACCCCTGCCCAATTGTATTGGTATGGCAATGGTGGATAAATTGCATAATTCTGTGAATCACAGAGCTGACCTAGTTCTCAACATGCACCCCTTGTGTGCATTGTGTGCTGGGGGGGGGGGGGGTAACCCTTTAAGGACTGCATAGTGCTTTAATGCATGCCCTTGGTCGGCATGATGCATGAATACTGTGATCTCACCGGGGTTCTCTGCATCATACGTCATGCTTCTCTGCATCATGCCGACCCTTTGGGAGTGCATCAACCCCGTCTGAATCTGCATGATGCTTGAATGCAGCAATGGCGATTTCCCTGCAGCACTTAGAGGGTTAGCATTGTGTGTTGGGAGGAGGGTTAACAACATCGATGTGAGAACAACCTGGGTGTGGATGAATGGTACACAAGGCAGCCAGAGGCAGGTAGAATCCCACACCTGTAGTTGGGAGACACCCCACCCCTACCTCCTACACCCTACCCCACATCTGCATACCTTTGAAGATGCCTAATACCCCCAAACAAAGGGGAGATGGGGTATTGTAGTGCAGTCATCTCTCTCTGATCCCCAGCCGTATCCTCAGCCGTATCCTCAGCAGGTCAGGGGTGCACGGCATCAAGGCATAATGCAGACATGTACACAGTTGTACACATTAACTGGATCTATAGCCTTGGTAGTGAGTGAGGATTGACTTAATGTAGGTGTACATGGCATGGGTGGATTACTGATCACTTTAACAGACACATTGACTTTTGTATTTCACCCTTTGTGTAATGGATTGATAATGCAGCCAATAACAATAAAGTGCTTCTTGGAAGAACGACCCCTACTCTTACATATGTTATAGTGCACTAACACTACATGTATAACGCATGTACATATCATGAACAGGATAAAAGAGGTCATTCATATTGTAAAGGATGCTCAATAATAATTGATCACCTTTCTATCACATACAAGGCCATAGTTGACAGGTGTGTGGGATCCGATATTGATCACCTGGACGTCTGAGTGCATATACTTGTCCTAGTACCGGTAGTAGTAGTAGTAGTCTAGCTTAAGCTGAACGATCTTGAACTTTAAAACGTTGAGCAGTAGTGGAACACTAGCCCCTCAGTACAGATAGTAGTTGAGTGTGTTTAAATACGGTTATCATGGCCATGAACTTGTAAAGTAGGTTATCATGGCTTCATCAGTGACGTTCTGATAGTGAATATGGTTCAATGACTAACCTATATTTTATACTTAAGTAACTATGGGACTGTAACCAAGTTATTTGAGGGCTGTATACATCGTATTAGCAGGTCTCAATAGTAACGGCAGTACCTTGAGGTCCAGACAGCTATATGTATATACATTGTATAATAGATACTAAGTACCATATGCCGACGAATCAGCCGTTTGAACACTTGCTCATGGGATTTGACATTTAAGTTTGCAGTCAGACCAAACTTAGCTGCCACAAGGTTATGCTTTTCAGAGAACATGGACCTATGCGCCACTGCCTGCCGTATTTCAGACTAGTATGTACTTGTTGTACAGTCCACACATTTAGGAGTCTTCTTCTCTCCATGTCGTAAATCCACATATTTAGTCATAAATAATCTGTTACATACCTTTTATTAGTGGGACTCAGGTTTGACCTACCCTGCTGAACACATGTCCCTTACACACCCACACCTTGCCCAGGGTCGTGAAGGTGATCACTTACCTACAAGAGAAAAAGAAAGGTGACATTTAGTACAGCTAAAACGAAAACAGCATGTGTAATATATATAATTTTGCTAGCTTGGCTATAGGTCTGACTGGACAACCATGTGAGATAAACTATGGGGGAGATACAAATGGTGTAAAACAGAAACCCTGTCCTGGAAAATGGCCAAGGTAAACAGACAGATGTGGAGGGCTCTGTGTGTGCTGGGTTCGCTGACCGGGTGACTTGGGAGACAAAAACTTTTGGTTTTATATTAGAGAGGTTAAGATATTTGTAACGTGTACCGCAACGTCCATACGTTAAGCATTGCTCTAGACGTATATGTTGCTGTACACATCCGGATTTAAACCTCCCTAATGACTACCATAATGTAGGTATGGGGTCGGAACTCGTGGGGTGTACGACAAACCCCATCTGCAAATTATACACAGCTGCAAGGTTAGGTGTTTCACAATGTTCCAAAAGTTCGGGTGCGGGTAATAATACTTATATATGCGAGATGTGGGTTATACGCGAGACTTTCAGGTCATATCGTAGAAGCCAAATAAGTGTAGACTTTGTAATTATCACCAATCCAATAATGATATTATTTCCTGTAGCCGAACAGAACACCCTCCGTATACATGAAGGTAACATCGTACACACCTGAATGTATGTCGTTAGGGTACAGGAGTAGCTCACCTGTATTACTGAGTGGAGGGGGATGGGGGGGGGGGGGGGGGGGGGTGGGGATGGTCGTGAAGGTTCACCTGTCAGGTGAGCCCCTCACCCCAGGACATCTGCCTAATAGTAAACAGTGACCCTGCCTGTTCAATACCCACCTATTGTCATAGGGAGACGTGGGAACAGAGGGTTATCGACCCCCTAACCGCCCCTTAGTTATCTATTAATGTCAGACCCTGGGAACTGGCGTTATTGCGATGCACGTGAGGTGATTTTGATACCCCTACTACGGGTGCCGCATAACTTTTACATTGTTGCACCAAATACAATTATCCAACACTGAATGCCTAACCTTTCTGAACAATATTAATATATTGATGAAGGTGAATTCATGATTAATGTATTAGTGGAAAGGACAATCACTCACACGCTGTACGCGGGAAATAGGAAATCGCTTTACTTTAATAGAGTACACCATATATCTCCATAGTACTTCATAGATCTGCATAGTGCTCCATAGATCTCCATAGTAAATCTATATTTATATCATGCACTAACTTAAAAGCCTACACAATCCGACCCCTTCTCCTTCTGCAAGGTACAAAGGCCCTACAGCCTACAGGTACCACTCCCCTACACCCTACCTGGTACCCAGCTACAGGTAACACAGTGATACACCTGTCACCCCCTCACACAGGAATCCCCTAATGATTGATCACTTTACCTTTGCTGCAAATCAAACATTACTGGGAATACATATAATCTGGGGCAGGTATTCACCTCTGGCTGCAATATGATCAATCACCTGCCGTGATCCCCAAGTGGGGCAGCTATAAACTACTACTGTAAGCACGTGAGACGTGTACGACGTAGGAGCAAGGTTCAATATGGAGTAGTGTCGGGTATCATGGATTGACATTTATCAAATTTCAGGAAATGGAATACTAATAGGTTGTCTGTAATTAACACCATTGGTCTGGACACATGTGTTCTGAATGACATCCTCCCAATATCAATGTCATGTGTTATTAACAGCAGAAGTCAAGTGTAGAACCACTTTTTGTTTTAAAACTTGAATTATTGATAAGGTACAAGCAACAGTTTGCTTTCGCCAATAGACCTTTAAACATATTACAGCTAAACCCCCAACTACATGGAAACTTGGAAAGGTCACAGTCATGTCAGCATAGATTGGTCTAGCTTAGGGGATCGGAATGGAGGCAGGGTGTGCCTGCCGAAATGAGATGTTGTCTAATCGGCTTTACATTTGGGCCAGCTGAAATGGCAAGGGAGCCCAATCCCCAAAGGTGTTAAAGAGTCTAAAGTCAACTGCAGGCCGGATCCCACATACCATGTGTTACGTGGGCATGTATTTGTGCTCCAAATAACCAATGGATGGAGAAAGAGGAGAGGGGGGTGTAGGGGCTGTAGCATGCTTTAAACACACAATAGAACTGGAGGAAAACAGGGCCTACTGGAGAACACAATGCCTACAATGTGAGGAGGTCCTACAGGTTGAAGCAGAGAGAGGTTATAGGGGCTGGAGGATTACCTCTAATTGCTACTTTGTACTGCCAGCTGCTGTCTCAATGAGCCGACTGGTAATTACTACTTGGACACTGGAGGAAGGCAGGGAGGGGGCGGGGGGTGAAGAATTTACCTGGGAGGAGGTGGGTATTAACATTGAGGGGAGGGGACCCCTGTAAAGATTAGGACGCTTTGACAATACGGCTTGCATGTGAATAGGATCCAGGGTGTTGCGGCCTTCTTCCTCCATAAATACACTTAGCCTATTTATAGTTGACCTACATTCCAATGTCACTCAAGTAGTTGTTAATTGCAGGTTGCTTCTCAAGTTGATTAATACAATTTACATATCACTGTGTTGCCGTGCTTTCCTGGTGATATATTTAACGTTTCATAATTATACCAATACCCCAAGCCCCAAGGGAATGTTGGCATAGACTAACTTCTACACATAATGCTTTACATTTTAGTTTGGAAGCATGTGAGCATACTTCATACATGGAACTTGAGTCCTGTGCTTCAAGTATGTCTATAGTGCTTCTGGAACAGGCCTCTGGTATAGTCGTGTGTTGGGTGAAAAGCCTGTGACCCAGAAAGCCTTGATTCTATATGCACAGGTCCACGGGGCAGTGGTAAAAGGGCCGCCTCCCACAACACGGGCTTATGTATTATATAAGGTACAAACAGAGGATCGAGTGTGTTTACCTGAGGGGGACCTGTCCAAACCGGTCAGACCCCCCCCCCCCCCCCCCCCGGGGTCTCCTGGACCTTGTACATTAATACACGCCCACCTCTGAACTCGGCCTAACATACCACGGTGTAGGCCCCAAACAAAGTCCCGCAGATTTTCACTTTAGAATGCTACATAAAACAGTCCAACCAGGATCTTCTTTGCTGTGTGGTATGAATGTTTAAGGCTTAGTTTTAACACGAGGTGGCTGAGTCTAGGCTAAGTAAAAGTAAGATATTTCTACATGTATTTAGCGGGTCATCTAGATAGAAAAATAACCATCATTCTTCATCTGGTAACGTGTTGAATCACAGAACAGCAATGACCATCAAATAATGAATGACAGTTTGGATGGACCAAGTGGCCCTCATATCGACTTTCCTCATATAAACCAACACATTTGAAGTTCACATGTTATTTGGGAATTTGTTTTAGATATTTCTAATGATATTTTTATCTGACGTGAGTCGTGGCACGACGCTTTTCTGTACTTTGGTGTTTGGTGGTCTCCCCCTTTTTAAATCCCTGTGTCGACCCCTCAATTCCAGGTACAATGCCCAGCCTGGTTGCCACCCCTTACAGTCTGGTCCACCTGTGGGCTGTTTGGCACCTGTACAGTGTACACACCATGTTATTAAGGTGTGATAAGCCCGGCCCTCAGCACCTCACTGATTAGGTGGCCCTATGTGTGATAGGCCCCTTATCTCAGGGCAGGAAAGCCGGTTATCAGACACCTAGAGATAGCAGTATCGCACATACAACCAGAAAGCCTCCATGGTGTGATCCAGCATGTTAACTACATCCATGGTTTTGTAAGTGAATTGTGATGACGGTAGGCAATGAAACAAACAATGCCACAGAGGACGCTATGTGTTCTAATCTGGAGAAATAAAAGTCCAAACACACCTTTGTAACCAAAGTTTGCTCATTGAAGGGAATCAATATGGTTGTTCAAGGAATCTAAAATAAAAGTAAGAGGCTCATGGACATTCTCTAGGTTCTGACTAGACCCTCCAACCAACCTCTCTGTACGTTGAGGAGGGTAACAAATCGGCCTAGGTTTTGAACCACACTGTGACTCCCACACTGGGAAGCTCATACAGAGTAATTGCCACATCGTATTGGCTACATCGTCCATGGTTTTGTCCACAGAGTCTCGGCCAAATGTGGCCAAAAGACAATTCATGGTAAGAATACAAAGGTGTGGAGGGATCAACAGGTTATCATCAACAGGTAGGTCAGACCGGCCATGCACACCACCTTGGACACTGCCAAAAGGCTGCAGGTCATCTATCTACCTGGTACCTTAGTGTGTCCAGCCCTTCCCCTGGCAGTACCTTTATCAGTTAGCTTCCTACACCTGGCCTTATCAGCCTGATCCCAGCCACCATGTTGCTATGGTGACTACAGCATCAATCAGGTATAGCAAGCTACCCCCTCACCATTCACGACTCACCATCTGCTCAGATTAAAAAGGAAAACCAGATATTCCATTTAAAATGGGAAAGTGGGCATCTCTTGTGGATAGACACGGACATTGCAATGAAGGATTTTAAGGGTGCAGCGCCTCCATTTGCGCTGAAATCTGGCTATTTACAACACCGAATTTGGCATAAAACACCCGAAAATTGGGACCACCTTCTGAGTGTTCCTCCAAAGCCTGGATATGGCTCTGCATAGTGAGAGCATGCTACAGGTGTCCTACAGTATGTGAAGGTACAGGAGGAGGCAGTACTGGGTACTCCTGGGGCAGGAGGCAGTAGGGGACTGGAGGCAGCAGCAGCAGCGGTCAGCTGACGGTCAGCAGTCCATCATACACGTGACCTTCAACTGACCTCTGTCTGTCAGAACCCCCCTCCAAGGTCACGTGCTAGGCCCTGCAAATGGGGGTCACGTGGCCGCGCTGATTAAAGGCCCCCTAGGGACCCCCCCCCCCCCCATTCACACACACATCCCTATCACACATACCTCGCTTCACCCCCCCCCCCTTCAACATCGTTCACTCACACTTCTTGGGCTCAGAGAGCATGTTCCGTATCACATCAGCATACAGATAATGTTCCTATTAGCATCAGATAGTGTATCTGCAGGGTCACTATGAGAACGACCCACGATCACGTGTACTGTTATTTCAATGTACCATTGTGAGTGTCCCAATGCTGAGTGCGTACGTGTACGTTGCTATTCAAGCCATGTCCCTGGCATATTTTTTAAATCTATCTGTTGTGTTTGATAGGACAAGGCATATGTATAACTTTGGACAGCACAATAATTATACCACCAAATACCCTATGAGGGCATTTTTCTCCTGTCGATAGTAGGGCAATGTGAGTTTCCATTTGAAATACTGATCATAATAAGGGGCCCTAGCAACGGTATAATGTTATTAGATATTCTCCTCTCCTGGCATGACAGTTATTTTTGCCTGTCACATAACATGGTGTTCTTCTCCGAACTGATACCTGAAGTGTATATACGCCGTTATGTATATTTCATTATTTGTTATAATAAAGTACAGTTTTATGGAATAACCCTGCTACAAAAAACTTTCACATTTGGCGTTCATGCTCTAACTTATTTAATTCCTCTTTATCAATTCTCACTCAGTGCCCTCGGCCGGCTGCAGGCAGGTACGGCTTTAGAGCGTCGTATTAAAGCCGGCTATAAATAGGCCTCATGTTCAGACAGACACGCCGACACATGCTTCTCATCACATTAACATGTCGGCTGCCATTTGGACATGGCGGAGGGGAGCCGAGGAGAGATGGAGGTAGAGTGTGTGTATGGTGGAGATGAGGGGGTATACTGTAGCTTTCAGTCTCTAGTCGACATGTACAGTACTACAATGGAGCCCCAGACCAGGTGACGCCCACCCAACTCCTCTCACATCGACCACACCCACCCCCTTCACGTAATATTAACCGGTGCCCGCCATGCCGCACAATTGATTCTTTCCACTTGAAATAAATTCGAAAAATATAAAATTCCCATCTGATGGACTCGGTGACCCAACACCGGGCCCAACACTTGCCTTGCAGTGAAACTAACTATCGACAACGCCCCCCCCCCCTCCCGCCCCCGGTACATTTGTAGCACCATGGGGCCTTTAAATGTTCAATACTGAGGTCTGAGGACATCTGACAGTTTGTTGTTATTTTGCAGGTGAGGGACACGCGCAATGTGTGTGTGTGCAGCAGCCTAACACTGATGGCGGCGTGATAAAAGGCCGCCCGTGATGACAATAACCAAACCCATCAGCCACAACAGCCCGCCTCGCCTCACCTCCCTCTCAGCGCTGACAGATCTAGGTCAGCTCGGGGTCACCGCTGACTGGAGAGGTCAACTACGATGTAGTCCCGGCCGGCGTTCCGCAACACGACAGTGGAGGCCTCTGGTGGCCGCTGCGTCTCAGGTCACGTCAACGCTCTCCAACCACAGGTCTAGGTCGATACATCCCGGCCTGAAGCTACCTAAAATGGGCTTGGCGAGTGTGAAGCCTTATTTCTATGGGGAGCATGTATGTTGAATACAAAGGTGTACTCCAATGACCAAAAGCAGACGATCAGCCCCTCCCTACGCTAGCAGTTATAGAAAGTAGGTTGAGGAGGTGGTGACAACCTGCAATGTTTACAGATGTACCTGAGGCTGCTGAGCCACAACCCCAGAACACCTCTCAGGTCACCTCCAAAACATGCTATTGAAACCCTCCTTTAATATAGGTGACTGCAGATGGGTCAAAAGCGACCTGGCGACCTGGGCAGTTTTGGAGGCGACTTTCGACCTAAGGCAATAACAAAAGCGACCTAGCGACGTTTTGGGCAAAAGTTACTATAGGATTAAGGGTCCAAAAAAGCGAGTTTGTGACCTGGACCCCTTAATTTAGGCGACTTTCCGACCTCAGGTGGTACCCCTCTGCACCCCCATATAGATACTGTAGTCTGTCACGTGTCTATAATACCTCATCCACAAAACGTGAACTCTGCCCCAGTCAGAGAATTGCTGAACAATTATAGATTGCCCCAGGTGGGAAATATATCCACGATACCATGTCATAACCTCAAACTTTGTCAACCCTGCATAAACTTACCGGTAAATAGAAAGCCCTAAAGCCCCAATATAGAGAAGTATCTTGCTTTGAAAATTCCACTGTGATAATTTACATGAGAACTGGGACTATTCTATGGAGTTCAAAAATTATCCTACTACTTTTCGCTAGACATAGCTACCTTCATCTGGGATAGAAAGGCCTCAGTTTATGCTAAAACCGAGCCCCACTACTTACAATGTACTAAGCTATATCATATATACCACCAATATACATACATGGACCACAACGACATAATACCGAAACCTACTCTAACAACTTTTTTCCAATGGTAAAAACCACAAGGAACAGAAAACACAAAGTAACTCCCACGCTGGCTCCACTGGTCTGTCTCAAGTTGAGGACTTTTTTCTGCAATAACTTTGACAAGCCCCCGCCACAATGTACTCAGTCAGGATTGAACCAGGATCTGCTTTGATGACGGATTAAAATGTTGACAGCCTTTGAGGCTTCATGAAGTTCTCCCCCACCAGGTATTGTGGTAGAAAGCTCTCCATATGAAGTTTACATATAGGGGAGAGTATACTTGTCTAGACGCTTGATGACCAAGACAAAGGCTAAGGGAGGTGTGCATATAGATATGGATTTTTATTTTTATCTTTAGACCATCAAGAAATAGAATGTAGATTTATGATCACACTAGACCGAAGATCAAGTGAGTTGTATGTACACAGTATGCTGTTATATGAGCGTGAGCAATCACTGCTAAATGAATATTTTTTTAACATGTTTACTATCATTACTATCTGGGTAAATCACTCTCCATTAGTTCAAACCAAAGATCATTGACAGGGAATGATACTCCAGCCTGAATTGAACTTGAAAATTCAAAAGTTCCTCTGTTTTCCTACTAAATACGCAAAGAAACAAAGGATATGATCCCGAACACAACCAATGTCAACAGGTACAAAACCCCAAAGACAATAATCCTCAAGCACATTCATGGTAACTATTGATTGATTGATGTCTCAACGGACTGCTATTTATAAACTGACAAAGCAGTCAGTTAATACAGGGCTGGATCCTTACCAATCATGTACCCCCAACACAGGTGTACGCTTCTGCTGAGCCTATATGTAAAACCCTCTACTCTGGTACAAAAAGACTGGTGATGTAGCAGTGATACACCGGATCCTAGACTAGACCACACTATTTCAGAATACACTCACACCCCTTCAGTGACCAGTGGCAGCTGGTCGGGTTTCCAGGTGGGAAAGTCGAGCCCTGCCCACCTGTCCCACACCGGCCTCCTTTGTCAGCCGACCCACCAGGCCAGTCTTGGTGTTGGATCACATAGGGTAGACCGCCCATGAGATGACTAGTTGGTATGTTGGGACCATGAGTATATAGGGTTGTCCAGTTGTTCTATTTACAGCTGATTGGGGATCAAACAAACGCAGTGCCCTGTGCTGGGTGCAGTCAGTATGGTCAGTCCAGGTAAAATCAGCCAGTGCATGGGGATCACTTCTAAACCATGGCAGAACTGGACAGAATGTGGAGCTCTCACTCTGTGAAAGAGTTACAGGCACATCTTAAGACACATGGTGTGACTGTGTCTAAACTTACAAAAGCTCCACTCATAGAGCTGTGTAAGGCTGCTGCAGCTATAGGACTGACTATAGACCCAGATGGGCTGACAGAAGATAGGGAGGAAGTTATCAAGGATAAGGTTACTGTAGACTGGGGTCAGTTACCTCTACCACCTCTATTAAGCTCATGTACCAGAGAAATGAGTTTTCTACCTTTGGTAACCATTTTAGATATATATATATAACTACCTAGTGAGATTTGATGGTTATACACACACTGGGCTAAGTAACTGAGTACAGCTGTGTTTTCATCCCCATACTGACCCTCAATTGGCACCAATCACCCATATATATAGCACTGTCTGATCCCCACTGGCTGGTTTTACCTGGACTCACCCTGTTGCCTGCTCCCAGCACAGTGCAGTGGGTTTGTTTGATCCCCAATCACCCATAAATAGAACCGACTGGTTACCCCTATTACTGGTATGTCTCAATCAGGGTGCTATTAATCATGGGGCCAATGGGGCTAGCATAGACATGGGGCTGATCATCCTCAGGGCCAATCGCCATAGGGCCTATTACCCACAAGGCTCCTGATCTGTGTACCGGTCTACTCAAGGTACCAACAGACCAGCTAGTCATCTCATGGGCAGTGTACCCATGAGCTTTATTTTTGTTAAGAGTGGCCACTGGGGCTTTGCGGTTTAGTGATGTCGAAACCAAAACTACGTCAGTCTAGGTTGACAACATTATTTTATACTATGGATACATGTAACACTCGTCTTTTTCATGACTTATATCATCCACTGGGTTTGAAGGACATGGTATGTTTACTATTTCTATCAAATTAGTGATTGTGTTTTTCTCATCAAATGGAAGCATATCCTGAATGTAGTGGATAATCGGGCTGTCTAGGTTGCTTGGTGCAAAAACCAGAAAGTAAAACCCCGATAAAACCCACTTCCCACAGCACTATGTGGGCTCTCAGGGGGGCCTTCTTGCTAATCAAAATTCCACGTTTCTAATATCCCCTGATTCTACAAAAGAAATTTATATATAGGATTTTTAAACCGACGTTAACAAATATACCCGGTTCACTCTCTCTTAAATCGTCTACTGTTAGCCAAACAGGAAATGGGCTGTGCATTCCCGGAGAGGTCACACATACCATCATTATGTGTTGCTATGTTACATGTACAGTTTGAGTGATTACTAGGGTTACGGTGTGTAGGCACAAAGTACATGAGGGATGTCTATGTAATAGAGAGACCAGTCTGTAATAACCAGGGAATGCTCCACATAGTCTTACACACACTATAGTATACTGTCGGTATGTCCATGTAATAAGGCCAATAAGGTGCTATTTGTGCACGTTGGTATGCCGTGATGTACAGTGAGATGGGGTAGAGTACTTGTTGTAGTACCAATCACCTCCCCAGTTACCCCCAAGGCATGCCGTTTATAACATTACATCACAAAGATCTAGGTTTGCCTTTTTGCCTGTCAGTGCACCGGACACATACCAAACTCATCTACAGATGATCTTGCGCATGCTTCTCTAGTAAAAGACACCCATGTACTATCTATAGAGCAGCCCACCTCATTATTTCTAATTAGGCAACTCTGTGCCTAGATATTTACTTCTATCCAGCAGCCAATAGCTTTAATAATTAAAATCACTTTTTTCCCTTTAGCATGTCATCTTTTTCTCACATTTTATGACTTAAGACTTGCAGAACATATCAACAGGATATTGCATTATTATATCCTGATTAAATTTTATCATAAGTAAAACAGGCGTATAGGAGAAGATGCTCCCTCATGCCCGTCCTCCCTTTCCCCTGAGTCTCTCCATACGTCAGAGGGGCAGGTGTGGCTAGCTGGGACCCCGAGGTGGCCCTGGGTATAATTCACTCGACTAGAAATAGCTGACCGGCCGACCCCTCACTGCCTCTCCCCGGAGGGGGTCCAGTGATTGAGGGCTAGGATCAGTAGGAGTGAGTATGTGTGTGTGTAGGGGGGGGGGGGGGGGGCTCTCCAGGTATCACATAGTGGGCCTGTTGTGCTGGGCTTCATTCACGTTTATACCACCTGGGTCTAACCTATCCAAGAACGGCACAGGGTCCATTTTTCTTCTATCTAGATAAATATGCCATCTCAGAGTTGCTCCTTCAACCATGACATACCCGGTGTCATACCGTCTCATATCTTTCACACCTGTCGATAAATTCTGTAAAATCCAGGGAAAACACAAGCTATAATATATGGCCTGCCAGTGTCTAGCAATATTTGTATAATTCTGTCTACCAAGGCTCGGCCGGGTTGGGTGAATTAAACACTGCACAACCCAGTGGCAAAAATTAATAAATTAAATAAAAATCTGACTGAGGATCACACCGAAAGGTGAGTGGCCTGTATGGAGGCTACTAATTAATGTCGATGTGGGGAATCAGGATCCGGAATGAGGAGAGCTTTAGCGGGGCGTCAGGTTGCCGACACCAGCGGAAACCAGCGGACAGGTACTTCCTGTTTGGAGTCTGCAAGGCAGCTGGGAGGGAGCCGCAGAGCGGGGGGGGGGGGGGGGGGGGTAGGTTGTTTTAGTGAGATGATCAAGGTATGGTTTATAAATGTTTCCCATGCTCTCAAGTTACATTACTAGCCTAGAATCTCGTGTGACGTCACTGATTGCCGTGCACGATTATTGAAACTGCAAATATCATGTTTCTATTTGACCAATTGCCTACGTTAACTATGTTAGAGGGTGAAAATGCTGTGTGTTCTGTACAACCGACACTGCAGGACCGATCCTAACCCTTCTTGACAGTTTGCTGAATGTATGACCCTACAGGGTTTCACATCCCTTTCAGCATGTTGCCGTGGAGGCATAATACTCGTTATATTAGCACCCTGATCTGAACAGCAAATTACCACGTACTAGTAGATGTCTCATAACACTTTCTGTGGGAAATCACAGTGAGTAACTTCTAACGCAAATCCCAATGCCAAACGTCTACTGTATGAAATGGTGTCCCCAGGATCTGGATGATCATGAATACTGTTTGTACCAGGAGGATCCAGTAGGAGTCCCTGCCCCAACACATTCAGGCTGAGAGCACGGGGTGAGAGCTGATGGTTTAAGGTGATAAGGATGGGAAATATGATGTGGTTTCCTGAGCCCTATCTCGTCCTATCAGCCCAGTGATAAGGTACTGCGACGTGGAGGCCATACTGATAAGGATCAGACCTTTGCTCATCAGCCAGAACGCAGCAGAAAATAGGATTGATCCCGCCCTTACTTTCACTACGCACATCTTATCTCTGATATCCATCAGGATTCGGGTTTGGCACGATTCAGTTACTGATTAGGACTTTTTGGAATTAGGAAATTTTGTTCAAAAGATAAGAATTATGGTTTGAATTTTTGTTTTGAACTGCAGGACTATTTTTTCGATTCACACTGTAATTCGTTATTGACGCTTCAATGACATTTTGAAAAATAAGAAGATGAAAAAACTACATAAACCCAGTGTGTTTTTCAAGGTGATATCAAGTGAATTAAATCAATTATTTTCACCTTGTCATTCATGTGAGGTTGTTTTCTTTTAAAATTGAATATAATCAGCATTGGACCTTGATTCCAAAAGGGAAAGTCCATCCACAATGAACTACGCCGTTATTGTATGTGGTAGTAGGGGTAGTGTCAGTAGATAAAGAAGAGACACTAGAGGGGGTTGCAGGTTGTGGGGAGGGGCTAACTTGGACACCCACGCTACTTGCAGATATAGCGTAGGTATCATATAATTCCGACCTTGACACCATAAGGATGCAATACACTAAATGTTCATGTGTATTCATCTGTCAGACTGTGAGATCCCTTTGAAGTTGGATGTGTATTTCCGAATACACAAGGCTGAGGACATGATTTTAATCCCTTAATTGGTGGTAATTAGTAAATGTGTATTAGCTGGCCCTGCCTTTACTAGTCTATAAAGCCAGCCAATCAGAAATGGATCCGCTTTCGCTCCATGTACTAATTAACATATCTGTATGAGACTAAGGCCAATCTCGCTCCGAGTCTATGCCTTAGTACCGTTAGGGTCTACTGAGTTAGGGAGGGGCATACAGGGGGGTAAATCAGAGTCTACGTCCGGCGGGGCGTCACGGGGCCCGACCAGGGGGATTGGGCACCTAGATTTACGACCCACCAGCGGATCTTCATCGTTCAAGGTGAGCGCCGGCCGACCAAGAGCAAACCAATCAGTGACCAGCATGGAGAGGGTGTAATATGAGTTTTTGTTTGTTCTTGACTTCTCGTCATTATAATGTTATGGAGATGGGGGATATTTTGCAGGTTATCATGTCGACACATGGTCAAAGGACAGTTTTTTTCACACTACGAAAGCTAATTTTGTTAACTTGTGAAGTATGCAGAGCAATTGTATTGTCACTTGTAAATCTATAATTTGAAATTAAAACTTAACAGATATGGTATGATGTGCATGGGTAATATTAAAGGCTTTAAATGCACGATGTTGGTCCTCCCTCACACTAGCCAGAGCCTTGAGTAAATAAGGTATTAATATGGGGCAGTGCTGACAGAAACAATCTTTGGAACCAACTTGAGGGGCTGTGGTGTCTAGGCTTAGTTGCACAAGACACTGCTGTCCCCGTCGGTCTACCAGGCTGGATATTGTGTTAATTGATTGGGTAGGTGAGAATGTGCACTTGAAATAGCCAGTGATAAGTGCTCCAAGCCACACACACCCCCATCGTACCCACTGACTTTATACCTACCGCAAGACTTATTATGGTGGCATAGTTTAACATACACAATTGGAATCTACTAAATGTATACAATATGCTAGAGACACTATGTGTGTATGTAAGTCTATATCAGCTTAGAATGGCCTACCCCAGAAACCCTGAATTGAAAAAGGTGTAACAGCTGTTAACTTTTAAGTACCGTCACTGCTGGGTTGGAGTGGCAAGGACTACTTTGGTGAGACTCGGGGACAGGACTGAACAAAGAGGTTCTACAACCGATGACTACATGCACGAGATCCAACTCTGGGTTTCAACTATTACTCACACCATCTGCGTAGTAATTCAGACTGTGAATGAGTATCGCAGGCTTCATTTTGGTTATAAAACAGTACACTAACGTGTTTCTTGAAGGAAATACATGGGAATTTAGAGTTGAAACCAGTGTCCTAATAAATAAGTATCTGTCGTGAATGTCCATCCATCAAAACTGAAACAAGTTTGATCGGGTGTTGTCTTGAAAATGAATGACCTCTATTTATAAATACTGAAAGTTGTTCAAGCAGGGCAAGGCAATCATCTGATGTCACCAAGGCGGTTAAGGCAGGTGTCAACAAGGGATATTTACATGACCACTTAGCAAAGATGACGAATGTTATTCTACACAAAACTCAGTACTTGGAACTTGAGTTTACCCTTTCCAGTGACCTTTTTATAATTTCTTCCAGCCCCTCTTTTATGAACTACATTCATTTAAAAGTGGAGACGGTATTCATGAATATGACGTAGGAATATAGTTATTGCCTGATTGAACCGTGCAACCGCAAATTCTCGTCAAGAATGGAAGTGTAGACGTTATTTTATTAATTGGTGATACGTTTGCATCATGATCATGTGTTACTTTCTTACTTATATATACATAGTTTTAGGTGGTACTAGGGTGGCACTTTTTACACCTCCAATTTATCTTTGATGGCTAATCTTCGTCCTGAGAGGGGTTCCCATTTCCACTTAAATTAAATAGGTAGTCCTTCCAGTTCCTATCAAGCTTATCCTTGAACAAGGTATGGCTATTAGGGATGTCATTGGTATTGGGGGAATCGATATATCGCTATTTTCTATATATCAGATAACCGAATCAACAAACGATGGGTATCGATACACCGCCATTTTGGATTCATTCTGGGCTACATGTCAGTTTTTTCGGCGTGAAAATCGGACCATTATTAAGGATTTTAGGTGGTAAAAGGTGAAATCAAAACTTTTTTATAAACATTTTTTTTCACAGGGGAGCAAGACCACTTGGTCTGTCGTCTTCTCAAAAACTATTAAACGTTTCTTTTATTTCATCGTATGTGATTAAGATTTTAAGGTGTCTGTAACCCAAAGAATAGAAAAGTGTGGCCTAATCTACCTTTTTAAAACATATATTGAATAACTGATATATTGCCTATATCGACACCATAATAGTGAATAACTGATAACCTATAAAATTTGATACCAATGACATCCCTAATGGCTATACTCTGCTATGACTCTGAGACTCTTCCATGCTGCTACAACATGTTGTGAAAAGCTGTTTTACACTTTGTCCAGGTGTCCTCCAATCTCCATTCCTATGTTTGGTCCAGAACTAAGATATCAATCAATATCATGTCTTCCCTGTGCCACGGCTGTGCCTGTGGTGACGAAGACGACGAAGTGCTTTCACACACAATATTCTTTCAAAACTCTAAACATGCATTACATGAAATTGACCATGCAAATGCCCGGGTATATAAAAATGATACTTAACATGAGCATTTACCTTTATTAGACTCTACAGCAGTCTAGCCTCTAGAATGTAAATCTACACAAATCCTGTTGCAATGTATCGGTACATCATTAGATGTAAATTGCCATGGGCCCAGGCATGCTACATTTAATAAGGATCACAAGGACCAGAATAAGTTTAAGGTTTCCAGCCCCACATGTTAGGCCCTAATAAGTAATAGTATAAACCAAATAATAAGTATAAACCAAATGTTCAGCAGTGGGGCGGCGACTGAACTACAATGTCAGGTCTCCAGTGGCAGTGCCCATGGCTGGAGTCGAATATGAAATTTGCTTCATTCCTTCACTGCATGATCATGGCTTCGCTTTATGCCTCAGCCTCAGGCTCTCTGCCCTCCCCTAGCTGCTCTCCCTCCTCTGACAGACACGGAGAAATCCATATTTAAACCTGGCCAGAAGATGTGGAACTGGTGCCAAAATAGCCAAGATAGGTAAAGCATGTCTGTGGACAGTGGTGGGAAAAGGAGCAGGTTTTCTCTGACTGGCTTTGCGGCGTCAATTCGCTTTAATCATTTGGCCAAGTTGGAAAGCTCTGGGTGTGTTGGCTGGCTCGGTCTCAGTGTAGGCTGAAGCGTACGGCACAGGGTTGGCGGTGGCCCACATCAGGATCGGCCGTGGCTCTAGCGTTTTGTACACAAACACCGACCCTTTTCGTTGGAGGCAAAGCTGTCGACACCCCATCGTTTTTCCCACACTGCTCCCGTTTTACAAAACCAAAAGTAGCCAGAATGGTATCACAGGAAAGCTAAGATGTTAGACTTGATGATGCAGTGAAGAAATGAAACACGTTGAGTGCAAAAATAAGAGAAACTCTTACCGTAAATTCTGCATTTGTCGTATCTTTGTGGGTAACAGCTCGAACCACTCCAGAACGCCATTCCCACTCCGATAACTTGCTCGTTTTCAACTTTGTGGCGCTACGAACGGAAAGGAATCGCTTCCCAACGATCTCCTCTCTATACTTAAACGCCATGTCACGAATCAGGTATCCATCTCTGTAGATTTACCAGACATTTTCAAGTAAAACGGAGACAAAATTCTCTGGAATGTCTCTCCCCTAAGGATCTACGTGGAAGAATACATCTGTGAACTCACTGGGTCGAAAGGTCAAAAAGTTGTAATATAACCATCCGCCATTTCACATGCTGGGGATATAGTCCCTAGCGTAATGACTGTATTTTCACCTATGGTGTCTATTTTAGTCAAATTAACATATAAATAAATCGTTAATATGATGATCACATGCTGTGGATTGCCTAAATCTAGCTAATATCATGAAATAAACAATGCAATTACTAAATATGGATTCGTTCGTTTGACGTTATCAAGCCCGAATATAAGATATGAGGCTACGTTCAATATGTTTGGGAAGTAATAATAAATTTTAATTTTGAAGATTATTGCTCTAAAAAGTAGAGAAAATTTCGTACACAACTAAACCAGAAATGTTGGACCAAAGGGCACCTGTCATGTGACATGTAAATAGTGACGTCACATCCCAACATGGCCGCCATGTAACGAATCCATTCCAGGATAGAGGATATAAACAGCTGAATTTGAGACGATTTTACAGACTTATCATAGAGTTAGAGTGGTGATCGTCGAATCAACGGCTGAAAAATGGTTTCTGCGTTAATCTCCAGAATTGTGATGTAAGTATGCTACCGCATTCATCTCTATCTGAGAAAAATTCCTCTGCTAAAATCTCGGGTCAGTGACAGTCCATCCCCGTTCGAACTGCAGCTGTGTCACTTCGACTCGAGGCTCACACTGACACTTGTTACTCCCAATCGGGATGTAGGAATTTTGGATTGGAAATACTTCTTCTTCACCTATGTAATAAAGAAATAGATCACCATCATGGATCTATATTATACACCCAATTTTAATACATATTTAGTCAATCCACTATCGACCTTGGCAACTTCAACTAACTTGGAGTCTTGGACTTGGTTTCAGGAGTCAATGAATGTCTGCCCTAAATCTTGGGGAAATGTTGTAGAGTAGATGTACCAGTTTCCGAACAGTACCAGTTTCCGAACACTTTGACCTGCTTGGCCCCCCTGGCACTACATGTGGTCATCAATGAAACCCTTTTTCATGACATAGTTTGAATATAAGTAAGACCTATTTATAGTATAATTTTCATTCAGATTGGTCCACTAGATCACATTTTATCCATCTTTTAATTTTTCTTCCAGGGTTTCAATTGGCAATTTGGGCCAGGCTTGTAAAAATCAAATTTCTTATAATTATTTTGTTAAGGTCTCTAATATAAGCAAAATATAAGCAAAATGATAAATGATGTACCAAAACATATTTATATGTCCCCACAAATCAATTCAATATAGAATCATAATTCAATTCTTATTGGGTGTTGCCATGGCAACCTGTTCGGAAACTGGTACACTGCCCCACCCCTGTGTACCAGTTTCCGAACAGTAGGCTTATTTTTGGCTGATTTTGAGCACTCTGTAGTTTTCTTTGAAAAAGGTTCAAACCTTAGATATTTTGGATTCTTGCTATCTGGTATATAGTCTCCACGGAACCAAAACCATTAATTGCTGACATAATGTACCTTTATATGCTGGCCTTTCGAAGATGGGACAAAATTAGCAACATTTTATCCTGTTTAATTGATTTTTAGGGGAAAAATCATGAAAAATGTTGATAATTGGATATTTTTTAGTAAAAAGTTCTCTTGGACAGTTTTTCATGCTTAATAAAATGGTATCACATTTTTTCATCTATTTTGGGGCATTATTGATAGAAATATTGGTTGCCATGGCAACAAATTATACTTAGTTGAAGCACCCCCCCCCCCCCCCCACCTAAAGGTTGGTGGTGGGACTGAACCCTGCGGTAGTCGCTCTATGGCAGTAACTGCCCACCTCCAAACTACCGCCCCTACTAAATGTTACTGCTTGCATATTCCTTCTTACGTAGGCCATTGCCTATGCTAACTGCCCTGGAAATGGCCAACTACAGGGAACTAGGGTCCAGGGGGAAATTTCAACCACTCTAAGGGGGTGGGGGCTGAATTCCGACCTGTCTGGGGGGCAGGGTGGGGTCTGGAAAAAATGTTGCGAGCTTACATGAAAATCCACCAATGCCCCTCCTGTTGTTAAATAATGACCACTCCCTTATGCCTGTGTAAACCTCACAGCCTGGATGAAAGTGAAAAAGGTATCAAGATCTTACACAGGCCATTTGCCTTCTACACAGGCCAAATAGAACTACCGCGTATAAGCCTAACCATCGTAAAAGCCGCACCCCGAGTTTATGCCGATCCTATAAGCCGCAGAAGCCCCCGGGACAGGGGGAGGATTAGTGTATGTCACAAAGGTCTCCCCCTGTGTTAGTGGGGACCTTCATGATGGGGGCATGAAGGAGTAGAATAACTTCATCGGGAGCCTTCCATAATACCAGGGGTCTCGTGCCTTACTGCTGTGATCAGTCACATAAGCTGTTTGGCAACCGCTGCCCATATGCATGGGCCCGGGCCTTCTTGCTGGTGGTCTGGCATGGGATTCCTCCTCAGTGAACCACGTCTGAGATATCAAAGGCCGTGGTTTGTCTGGCCCTGCCTACTATGGTACTAGCCCAGGTGGGTAGGAACAGGCAAAGAAAAGAACACTTGCTATCCTTCGAAAAGAGTAGGGGACGTGCGCTGGTAGCGGTTTTCTCCCTCACCTCATAGATGCGGTCATTCATTTCATAGATGCGATCATCCATAGATGCGGTCACTGCTGTATTGGGCAAGCAGCATATAAATATCTTTCCTACTACTGCAAGGCAGACTACCACTATTTGTGGATGACTCCTTGCCAACTTGAGATGTCCGTGAGGTACTTGATGTACGTCTGGATGTTAAACAATTCAATCAATCAATCAATCAATGTCACAAAGGTCACACACCACGTCGCTTTGTCTCGTTGCGGGGGCTGAATGCTTTCCCAGAGGGGGAGGGAGGTGAGATTGGAAATCATATGTTGGGAATATGTTTTGATTCTGAAATGGTGCCAATCAGTTCCTCAGTCAGTTTCTGCTCTACCGTAAAACCTCGCGTATAAGCCACACCTCGACTTTGAGTCGATCCTATAAGCCGCACCAGAGGTTTGATCATGGTGACTTTTAGTACTGTGCCACAGTAGCAAAAACTCACGTATAAGCCGCACCTTGACCCTGGGCCGATGCTATAAGCCACACCGCTGATATGTACTAGCTGTGGCATATATGCAAAGTTTTACGGTAATTCATTGTTCCTGAAATGATTTCGCAGCTTCAATTTTTATACTTATTTTCCTCATGATGTTAGCCTTCCAATTGGAATTTAAAGATATAGGCCTTATTGTATTATTTATCTATCAGCCGATAATATTGCTTTGCTTTCCCCGGTTTTGCTATAATGGACAAGATGACACATGAAACCCCCCCCCCCCCCCCGCCCAGGGTACTAATAAAACTTGCATCGTCACTCCCCACCCCAATGAGCCCATTGAGTGGTGTCAAACACTGGCTGCCAGAGGTCCGGAGAACTTTTGTTTTAGCTGTAGGTAACCCTGATAAGCCTGTCATGTCTGACTTGTAAGATTTAAAGGGGATTGGAACCTAGTCTTTCTGCTGCAGTGGCATAGGAAAAGGGGGGGGGCAGGGGGTCCCAATCCCAGAGAAGGAGGGGCCTGAATATGTCTCCCCCCCCAAATTTGTCAAGACCCCATGATATAATTAGCATTACTACTGAGAAATTGAAAATAATCAAAGAGTTATAATATTCATTTGTATCGATGTGCCATGTCATTGGGATGAAAAAACGGTTTTAATTTTGTCTCTAACATGTATATAACCAAAATAATTGGCATTATTCATCAGGAAAAATGACAATTTATTGGAGGAAAGCTCCCATAGGACCTCACATGGACCCCCTCGCTTTCACAGTTTTCTGCTCCACGGTGAGGCGGGGGGGGGGGGGGGGGGGGCTGTTAGGGGGTGGGAAATGGCTCCGACTTTACCCACATGATAATAATACATGTATGGTGACTTTTAGTACTGTGCCACAGTAGCAAAAACTCACGTATAAGCCGCACCTTGACCCTGGACTGATGCTATAAGCCGCACTGCCGATCTGACTCACGTACTAGCTGTGGCTTATACGCGAGGTATAACGGTACTCACACTCCTGCATAAGGGAAAAGTTGGTACAGAGGGGTCTGTGTCCCTAATCAGAAATAAATGGGGCCCAAATATTACAAGTCTTTCTTTACAATTCCAAAATAAGTGTGTACAAGGTACATTATGTACAAAATCCAATGCTTAAATTTGGTTGCAGTGAGTCTTGCTGGGCCCCCCTCAATGAAAATTTACTTCCTACGCCTCTGTGCTGGTTCTGTTGATTTGGTTGCCATGGTGACAAAGGATAGAAATGAGATATTTCTACAAAGACCCTAACCACTGACCAAACCACTGACCACAATGGTATGGACAGGTGTTGATTAATGCAGACTAGATGCTAGGGGTGGGGGTGGGGGAGGGCCTGCAGATCCTATAGAATCTCACAAAACCTAATTTTTAGATTATCGTTGCGATAACTCACTGAATGTTAAAACCGGTACATTTTGTACACATTGATCTACACAAATCCATTCTAGATCATTCTAGATAATGTTATCATAGGTATAATGACTTCTGTTAACAAACATCCAGTAATGATACCATATTGGGTTGGTATATGTAATATTCAGTTCATAATATTAAGTTAGAATATGAGTTACAGTCATGAAAGTGGAGGGAAAAGTGTGATTTCTGTTGTTTTTGTTGATTTGGTTGCTGTGGCAACCGCAAAATAACCATAGTGGAAGGTTTTTTTCATATCTTAAGAAGAAGGCCATTATGGTACGGTAGCTTCATGGAAAAATAACATGAGCCCCATACCAAGAAAATAGACAAAGCTATTACTTGATCCCTAACAATGCCTGCTAGCGTTCGGAAACTGGTACACTAGCGTTCGGAAACTGGTACAGCTTGTTCGGAAACTGGTACACTGACCTACTAATTTAGAATCCTTATTGTGGCAAAAGTTCTTCATAGTGACTAATGTAATCACATCACATGAAAGAAATATATATTGACTAATTGTAGGTAAAAAGAAAATTTAGAAAAATTCATAATTGTTCATTATTTCAAGGAAATTATGAAAATGTATGCTTAGTGTTCGGAAACTGGTGCATCTACTCTATATTTTGAGTCACGAATATGGCATGCCACATCCTTTGTGTATATTTGCTTTCCCATACCAGTGGCTTTGCAAGTCCTAGTCACTAGGCTAGTGGTATTGGCTTGGACCACATTTCACGATGCCTTTGTCCTAGGTAGCATACTTAGCCAGTCTTTAAATTTAAGGCATTTTAACTTGAATCCTACTTCAACTTCAAGATGATTCTAAAACCAGCTTTTAAAAAATGGAAAAGAAAGTTAGACTGTTCTCATTTAAATACACCGTGATGCAGTATTCATGAAGCATTTCCAGCAACCGTACCAGTGCATCACTAAATGATGATGATGCGATAAGCATTGCCACAATTTCTAATTTAAGTTAAAATGAACCAAAACTATTGAACCGATTTCAGCCCTAGACATATGATAATATTACATTGTCATAATTATGAGTTATGACATGTCCATAGTCGGCATCATTATTGTGATAGATCTTTGTACCGGGATAGGCCTACATGTATCAATCATAATCATTAGTCTGCACATTGAATTCTAGTCATATCCCAAAATAGACCTATTAAGTTGTTATGATTAACTTGTAATGACTTATGTACTAGTTCTATAGCCTGTAAATGCACAGCAACTCTATCATTCGATTCAGGTATATGTGTATATCTGTTATATGTCTTACGATGCGAATACCGATAATACATTTGTGTTTTATATTAGTTCCCCCGGTAGTTCCCCCTACAATGCTTTTATGAAAATAATGTTTTGTAAACACATGCAGTAGAACTATTGATTAAAGTGGGAATGTATGTAGTCTGCTCTATTGTTAGAGTGTGTCTGCGGCCTGCCTACCGTGAAACTATGATAAGCGGTCTATCAAATGGAATAGATAAGAGCTGTAATATCAATTTCATGTTGCATGAGTTCATGACTATGTAATGAATTGTACATCACATGCATTCACTGTCAATAATGCCAGGCTTATACCCCCTACGAACTATGAAATGCCTTTCGTATAGGCCTGGTTCGTAAAAATATTACACAGTCCAAGTTATTGAAAACATTTATCGTAACAATTGGAACCTGAAATCAAAAAAACTACAACTGACGATTTAGACCGTTTCTACTAAATATTTTTTTATTAACGGTACATGTACCAAAAGCATTACTTAAATTTTACCAGTAGATGCATATCATAGAGGCCACGTTGCATGCATACATCTGCTGTAACTCTAAGCCTAGAACTATCGTCGAAGTATCAGCTGTAAGCCTTATAAAACCAGAGGCCAAAGAAGCTTATGAATGGAACAGGTAATCGGCTCAGTGAACCGACATGCTGCAGTATGGTACTGAGTACATTAGATAATCGCATTAGTCATTCCAAGTAAAGTATCGCAACATGAACCGACTTTATTGCAATCACGTATTACTTAAATTGGTATTAAATGACACATATCTATTTCAAAATTGATTTGAATGGCCTCTGTTCCTCAAATATGATAATAGAGTGCCATACATGTCTACATAGTTAAGCAACATGCACTTTGAATACTTAATATGTAAACTTGAAATTTGGTCATTGTTCATTTAGGAATACATCATAACATCTTGATGTTCTTCATAATAATGACATTAGTACAACAAAATGATTGGTATCTCATCTAGAGTAGAGTGACTCGTCAATTTTACCAGTAAAGTAACATGACTTGGACCGTTTAGAGTGTGTACGAAAAGGATTCCAAGAGTTATTGGATCTAGATGTAGAACGCATCGAATTAACACATGGGTGATCAAGGTGATAGCTAAGCCATTAGTACCGGCAATATTCAACCACTATCAAGTAGTATTGAACAAAAAGTTCCGAATATACAGGCCTATCAGTTTAGCAAAAAAACGGAGGCCTACTCGTCGAAATACTTAATACAAGATATCGTTTGAGAGATAGATAATCTCTTTAATCCAGATAACAAATGTGTGCTTAATAATCAATCATGAAGTCAACTGTTGGATATAAATACCTACGTTTAATGACGATCACTGGCCATCTTCAGGGATTCTGAATATTCATTTAATTACATGATAAATGTTGCAAGGTAAGATGCATTTAATGAATGAAATAGAATGATATATCGTACAGGTGTTCTGTTACATGTAATATTATTCCTTTCTTCACACACAATCCACATGGTGTAGGTACCGGGGTAGTATTGCCAACGTGTAGCTGTACATTTTATACATAATTATAAATAACTCCCCCCCCCCCCCCCCACTGCTGCTGATAGACTGCCACGTTGGCAGCCAAATACGCTCACTTGCTACCGTAAAACCTCTCTGATAGGCCTACTTTCCTTATGTAAGCCGACCTCATCATAGGGAGAAATTTATTTTGCCGCATTGTAAGTTGTTTAAATAGCTTTAAAGTATAATTACTGGATAAAAACTCCCTTTCTAAGCCACCCCCTACCTTAGATAGAATGCGTTAAGCCAAACCAGGCCAAAAATTCCCCAAAAATGGTCGGCTTATCAGAGAGGTTTTACGATGCTGATGTAATGTATACTGTGATCAAGCAATTTATGAATAGTTCAGCCAGAACATCAGTTAGGCAAAGAATATTGTACTTAGGCCACAACCCCCATGATTTCCTAACACTAAGGGCGATGGCAACAGTATTGAGCGTTTCCCTTTCAAAAAGACATCAACACTTCTGCGATGACTGCTGAAAAAAGAAGACAAGACTCAATGTACTTTAGTGCTTTTTATTTCAAAACAAGGCAAAACTTTTTTCTCACCTCATCTTGTACATTCATGTAGGATAAGTAGTTAACAGTCTGTCATTAGGACAGCAAAAATGTTCGCCGCAAGCTACATAACAGACTCCAGCCCCAACCCGTCAACGGAAAAGCAGCTGTTATATAGTTAGTAATTACATAAAAAGCCTCGTGGAGGCTGAGTCCTATAATATAATATGTAAATGCATTTTATATATCCTAAGCCTCGTGGAGGCTGTGACCTATCTTAAATAACTCTAAAATACATCCACACATCCTTATACTATATCCAAATATTTCACACATAACGGCGAACCAAAACTTTGTATATTGAAAATCACGGCAAATAAACACTGCAATGAATTTATAACAAAAAAAAAAAAAAAAAAAAAAAACCAAATAAAAAATTGGTCTACAGATTTTCATTTTGAAAATATGGTGCGAGAGAGCGAATTTTTCATTTTTTTTATTCAAATTTTTTTTTTTGGTCTGCAGATTTTTACCCAAATCAAGTGGATCAGGCAACTTTATTTTTCCTGACGGAAATTTTTCTTGGGATTTGATAACTCCCAAATTTGGCTTTTGATCAGAATAAGGCCACCCAAAAAAAAATAAATTTTAAATTCAAATTTCTCAGAAAATGGTGCGGGCGCATCCGTAGACACTTTTTTTTTTTTTTTTTTTAAAGAAATTGCATTTTCGGAAATATGGTGCGGGAAATCCGTAGACCAACATTTTTTTTGGTGTGGCCTTAGGGTGAGTTTAAAATGAAATAGAATGATTTGGCAATACACATTAACAAGAGTGTACTACTTTCTGAGTGAAATTTAATAGAGAAAAAAGTTACATGTGTGTGATTTTGAACGAGTAAGATGATTTCCTCTGCTGGTGGAGGGGGAGTGAGGTAAAAGAGTTTTCAAAGTGAAGATCGTTCTGTTGGATCTCGGTCAATTTTGCAGGGCATTCAATGGGGGTGCATTGTGTGGATAGTGTATCAGTCTGGATCAGTCTGTACACATGCCTAGATATACGTCCTCACTCAGTGACACTCACTCTGTGTAATCTACGTCAATTTACGTCATAGGGGACAGTGTGCAGGCCCATCAATGTGCAGTCATTAAGTGTGATTGTAGTGTGGATGAGGGACAGGAGGAGAACGGCTGTTCCACTGACCTAGGCTATATTACCCTGGATGACCTCTAAATGACCTCTAGAGGTCATGTGATCCATTGTCTAAAACCAGGGACCATTGTGTCTCGGGTGTTTTTTTTATGTCCCATGTAATGATCATTAGACTGGGCCCTCATTGTAGTTTGGCACATCACCACCAGGGGCGGGATATGCAGCAGGTTAGCTCTCCAGCCAGAGGTTATGACAATCGTTGTGGTTAATAGTTACATTGTGTCAGATCTGTTTGGTGGTTGGAGACCAGCAATGTGGTATAACTGATGTGTAGCCCTCGGGGGACACTTAAATGTACATAAGCAGAACAGCGATCACATGGAAATTGGTACACTTGTCGTAAATTGACTATTTTGTTGTCGACTTATGATACTCCTATAAAAATGCATACACTTATATAATGCAGTAAAATATCGTTATGACCAGGAGTGGTAAAAGGAACTTCCTGTTGTATGGATCCTACTTTCATGGCACCAATTGTCTGTTTTTCTGTATATTTAGTATTGTTTTTATAAGGAATTTTGCTTATAACTATATAAGCAGCCATCTCTCGTTGTAAGTCCCTCCTTTGAATAATATGTATCATACATAGGTGACAATTTACTCTTCACAATCATTTTGGTGTCGAGTTTATTGTAAAACTAAACTTGAGTTTATAAAGCATTAATTTTACATGGTGAAATACAATACAATACAAATGATAGGAATGATATTAAAGGAACCATTGGTATAAATAATACATGTATAGATAAGCAATATCTATAATTTGACTGGTTATTTAATTTGAACAATACCAGAATATACGAAATCATGTACATTTATGAAAGCATTACACAAGGTAGCATCTGAAAGACAGTATCTTCCTGGTAGCTTTCTGGTTAATGGTACTTTATCGCTCTTTATCTGCAAGGTGCTACCAGTATTAGGCAGATGGATGACAGCTACCGTGTAACTAGCCACTGTTTGCATTATCTATATTTGATAACTCCAGTGTATGGGCAGTTCCAGGTCCAGCTGTACTTGTTCTGTGCCTGCTGCTATGTGCCACATACAGAGATGTAAGTGCTCAGGGATTTCCCTGAAAATAGGGATTTCAACGGTCATTCCGCTGTTTAAATATATACTGAAAAGAGCGGTTTAAGGGTAATTGGGTACCTTTTCAGGGATTTTCTGGATACCTAACTTACATCTCTGCACATACTATCTGTTACATCTCAAGGACGAGGCATTTATTGCCAGCTGGGGGGGGGGGGGGTGGATACAGGAGGGGTCATATTGGGGGGAAAAGGGGCCCTCGGTTGGGGGGGGGGGGGCAAGATTCGCCTGCCTACGGTGTGGAGGGGGGGGGGGGTCCATTTCAGTACTCTCGACCATGGGTCAT
The DNA here is from genome assembly GCA_947462335.1 of Harmothoe impar. Lineage (NCBI taxonomy): Eukaryota > Metazoa > Annelida > Polychaeta > Phyllodocida > Polynoidae > Harmothoe > Harmothoe impar. Next base: position 67,158,298 of record OX381707.1, on the reverse strand, counting down.
TCCACAGGTGTTTGCGGGATGACCATATCGCAAAATTTAAAGAGAACTTAGTGGGAGGGGGGTTGGAATAAAATTTGCAGATTTGGAAAATATCCACCAAGATTACCCCCCCCCCCCCCCCCGCGCGCCCCAAGTTAGTAATAAATAACTCGTCCTAAGCCTCTACCTGTATAGAATAGATAGACGTAGGGATGGGAGCCAACAAACTGCGCCATAGCCAACTGGGGAGGAGGAGGAGGAGGCTTTATGACTAGTGCCCTACTTTCACCGCCATTTTTGTTACCTCTGAATCCCAGGTTACAATGGGTAATGTATGTGTTAGGGCAGGATGTTGAGCAAAGGCAAATATGGCAAGAAAAAAGATAAGGCTAAGAAGTGCTTTTGTACACGTTGTTGTGTCTGTTTTGGAGGTACATAGTAGAACTGGGTTGCTATAGCACGCCCTGCTGGTCGTTATTTGACACGGGGGGATCTCTTTACTTCAATCATCTGCCTGAATGAGAGGAATATATGAGAACACATAATATGTGGTTTAATCTGGGCATGGCTGGTTTGCTATTACTAGTGTACTGTAGTAATAAGAGATTGCCAAATTTCATACAAAAACTGGCAAGGTAGTACAAACATGATATATACAATTTAAAAGTGCACTGTTACGTATAAAGTATTAGCCTACAGATAATACCCCCTCCCCCCCCCCCCGACCCTACATAATAAATAAATCCCCCCTCATTGTACACATATATACATGTAATAGGGTCTGTACATAACATCTTATCCCCCCAACTTATGATATAAATCTGCTTCCTACGCCACCTGATAATATCTGCTAGGATCTAGCCGAAGCGTTAGTGGCATATATAGACAGGTATATATATACCGTATATATATGTAGAGACCTAGTCACCATGGCAACACACAGTTTTGGGCAGTGTTACCTGTAGGTAAGGGGGTGGTGTCGTGTGTGTGATGGATTAACCTGTAGGAGCAGCAGGGTGGAGTCACCTGAGGGGACCTCTCCAGGCTCCAACTAACATTCCTCTAGCTGTACCAGATAGACGCCTCACACCGTGGAAGGGGTTCTGGGGTTTAGTTCACCTGTTTGGACTAAAGTAGGATATACATTTGTATGTGCTTCAACATGGGTAATCAGATTTTTGAGCGTGTCACTGTGTCACATTTTAGGAGAGATAGCGTGTCACTGTGTCAGTTTTTATGCCTATAGGAATATACTAGGAGGTTGTGGAAATGTTGCTTCTGTCAACTTTTTTAAAACCATGAGTCACATGTGTCAATTTTTTAACCCCCTGTTAATCGAACGTGTCGATTTTTACCCATGTATAGGCACGTAAATCATGTTTTGGTGGGATATTTGAACTGTAAACCACCAAATGTAGGATAATTAACGTAATTAAGCACTCCCATGCATAGTAGTATGGGGGGGGGGGGGAGAGGGCACTGAACAGTGGTTACGGTAGCTGTAGGTAGAGGTTGTACTTAAATGTTTATCTTAACTGTAACACTATTATAGACATATTCAATCACAATCAGAAACATCCATATAACATTGCAGAACAAATAATACCGTGCCGTATACACTGTGATATATTTCCATGGAAGCGAGTCGAGGGAATTATATCACTGGAATACGTTAAACAGTAGAGTGAAAAGGGTAATTGAGCCATTGAACACAAGGCCTGTATGTTTCATGTCCCTGACCGACATCAATCCAGCCCCAGGAAACACGCCCAGATACATCGACCTGCAATCAATGAGGTTGACAGGCCGTTGTCATGACAACGTGGACGCATGCCAGATACAAACATATTAGTCCCAGGAAAGTCTATAGATTAGAACGGGTAGGGTTGTGCATGGGGAGGGGGAGGAAGCACAGGATCCATTGTATAGGCCCTCACAAATGTTCAGGAAACTGCGATCGTTATCGATTGTCACTGAAACCTACCTCGCCATGCATTGTCATGTGATGCTTTTAATTTAGGCAGTTCATGAAATCAATATGATTCTACTATGAACGAAATTATGTGTATTTTTTATTCGCCTTATCATTGTTATTCTATTGTTAGTATTTCGTTTGCTCAAGAATGGGGAAAAAACAGATCATATTGATATTTAGATAAATTGAGACCAGATGGCAGTGAATCAATATATGAGATGGAGACGTGTCACGGCTGGGTAGGATACAGCACACAATACCAGGATACGTGTGTATACATAAATGTAGTACATTAAATAATTGTGTGTTTTAACTGGATAGTACTGTATCTATACTATATGCTACATGAACTTATCAGCTTTGGATCTGGACTGTATCAATATTACACGTAATACTTGACCAGGCTGTGCATATATATATATAGCGGTATATTTAATGACGTATACGCCTTTTGTGGAGCCCCCAACAACATATTCGGCTGGACGACGTCTATGATGATCACATTAAGAAGGGAAGGCAAATAGCTGGTCAAAGAAATTTTAAAGGGTGAAGGCCAAATACAATCACATAAAAAGCACTGTATTAACTAGTATGCTATTCTACGTGAGAGGTATGGGCTTTCAGGGTCTCATGCACTGCGCAGCACGGTCTCACTAGCCTGCCAGTGCTACCACCTAGTGAGTAAAACCGAAACTAAAATGAAGGATCCCCTAGTTATACGAGTTATAGGTATTCAGTTCTAGCACTTCCGAGGTTTCAGTGTAGTCGGCAGTATTCTCTCACAGGGATCTTTCTTACACAAATAAAGCTGTGTTCATGGCAGTCTACTCAGGATGTCAGTCCTACAATATCGTACATCTTATTCTTGGCATCTTTTTTTAAATCACCGTATCGATGAGTTTAAAGATGTAAAAGTTAACACTTTACCCAGTGATACATGTCATCACTTTAAAAAGTCACTGATTAATCCAACCTTTTTCATTAACTAGTTGAGTCGAGTCAGTTCAAACTGAAATTGGATTTATCCACCCTCATCGAGTGACCAGACAACAGTAGTCAAAACAGGAGAAGGAAACTACTGGTACTGACACTAGATTTGGTATGAAGTAAATAAGAAATAGTCCATGATCTGGGTCTGATGGCAGGCCCTGTATGCAGCATGCCGTCCCATGATGGCACTACGTAGATGTGTGTGATATGATGGGAGGACCTGTGCAGAGTTGGGGCCGACTTGGCAGTCTCCCAGAAATAGGCAGGCCGCCGGAGGGCAGCTGTTTGGGCTGCTCCTTGGGTGTGGGCAGGCTCACCGTCACTGTCCTAGTATGTGAGGCCACACTAGCAATGAATTACTAATAACCATTTGGAAAGTTATTGAGTAGTTATTTAGAAAATATTGATTTGGTAAAAATGTGGGGGACAAATTTTTCACATCTGTATGAGATTTGTCGGTTCGCGCAATGTATCCTAAGATTGTCAGAAGCATCAGGATCTGAGAGTGTATGGCAGGTTTGACAAATGAACTGTCCATAATATCAACTGAGTACAGATATATTCAGAATCATTATTGTAGAAATTGTACAGAACTGCAATCATTGTATACAGTTTTAGCAAGGTGCATACATACTTAATCAGGATTTCTGTTGAAAGGGTCTGCCATACATAGACCATGGCCTGGAGGAGTAGGAAGAGGAGGTAGGGGGAGGTGGAGACTGAGTAGAGAGGGGTGGGCTGCTGAGTCTCACAGCCCAGGAGGAGGCAGATGTACACCTGAAGCACACAGAGATGAGAGATAGGTCGGCTTACTAGCAGTACTAGGGACTAGGATAGGCTACCATAGTCCGGTAGTTGGAAGGCGCCTGGGGACGGCAAAACAACTACAGCAGCCACAGCGGTCAGGATCTTCTACATAGTGTAAAGGCACCAGGAGGAGGCATGGGTGGCGCAGCCTCCTCGTCCTCCAGTGGGAGGAGGGCTGTGTGGTGTCTTATAAGATGTGGAGACTTCTAGAGGAGGAGCTTGTAGGAAGTGAAGCCTGAACTTGGGAGTGGAAGATAGGAGCAGGAGGAGGGGGGTTTCAGCTCCTGGAGAAGATTCTCTACACCCCAAAATAGCCCCCCATGTGAGGTCTGACCTGCCTGCTATATACTATAGCCTTGTACTGGTTGTGTATGCAGTGTTGAATCAGTTCCTGCACCTCCTACCCCTAGAGTAGCTCAGGGTGGGGAGCAGCTCAGGGAGGAGGCGGTATATATCTGTGTGTATGTATGAACAAGGACAGGGGGTGAGCTACTCATAGCTAGAGCTGGAGAAGTAGGTCAGCCAGCAGGTAGTACCAGTGGACCAACAGCAGAGACAATACACCATTACTTATCCAATCTACCTCAACAGTGAACACTCCCAGCAACCACATGAGTAGTGGATGAAATGACAGTCTAAGCTTTAGGAAGTTGAAACCCGCCGTATTTCATCGTTGCACTTGGCGGCCATTGCAACAATGCCTCGCGCGGACGGGGAGGCCGGATACGCCCTGCCCCCTTGTAGACGCTGAGTCCCCCTGGTGGGGATGATAACATGTATTGAGGTGTATATACTCAGGTGGGGTTCACACCCTGCACTTTGCACACAGTGTCCAACATGACGAACACAATCTACAATCTTTTCAGACTCCTGTTCGGGACCCTGTACCCGGCTTACGCCTCCTACAAGGCCGTCAAGACCAAGAACGTCAAAGAATATGTAAGTACACATTTGAGAGTTTATGATGTCTCATTCAAAATTGAGTGAAGTCATTTTGCCTTCAAAATATCCCATTTTGAGAGGGTGTGTTTAGATATTTCGTTGAAGATATCTTTGATATTTGAAATTGCATGCTTATTTAAAAAAAGAAGTTAAGTTGACTAACACGTGTTCTAGCAGTACATAAGCAAAACACAATTATGAGGATCACAAGCAGCAAGTTGTGTATTCAAATTAATTATGTATTTGAGGAAAATAATGCAATATTGGTATAAAATGATGTCCAGTGATACATGTAATCAATTGTCTAGGTCCGCCAAGATTTATATGGAGTGTTAACACAACTAGGAAAATATTGAAACCAGCTTCGTCCGTGTCAACTAATCAGGCCTTCTACGATAATAAAGCTTTACCAGTGACGGCAGAGCTACTTTATTTATGGTGCCAATAGTCCTTGCTGGGTATTGCATAAGTGTCTTAATGGGTAACTGGTTATGGCTTCAGCAATTATGGCTTTAGCTGTGGTTTCAAGGGAAATGATAGTTTAATATGGCTTCAGAAGTGACTTTGAGGGGAATGAAATTCAGGGCTTGAGCAGTGGCTTCAAGTGAAATTATATTTAGCCTATATTAGGGCTTTAGCTGTCCCTCAGACAGTGAGAAAGAAATAATGCTAGTCATGGTGTCAGCAGTGGCTTAGGTTGAATTAATGCTACCCCGGTAGTCATAGTTCCGGCGTTGGCTTAGAAGGGAATAATGCTAGTCATGGTTTCAGCAGTGGCTTTGAGAGAGAGATACTCAGGGCTTCAGCAGTGTCTTCAATGGAAATGATATTTCAGGATTCAGCCGTGCCTTAGACGGAAATGATACATTGCACTACCGGTAGTCATGCCTTCAGCAGTGGCTTCAAGGGAATTGATATTCAACGAGTTAGCAGTGGCTTGGAATGAAATGATAGATAAATGGCTTCAGCAGTGGCTTCAAGGGAAATGATGAAGTGGTTCAGCGTACCAAAATAACTAAATTGATATTTTCTGTGTTTGGCAGTCATGTTATTGAAAAGCCTCAATGTGGCTTCTGCAGTGGCTTCAGCAGATGGCACACATTTCCTTGTGTGTAGCCTACATCATACATGCTATTTGCAGAGTGAGTTGTAATTAAAGCAGATATTTAACACTCTTCCTTGATACTTGTGTGAACAAGTAGTCCAGACTGCCAGATTGGTGTCTCTGGGTTCCGTATGGGGTGTTTATCTCACAAGATGCTGCGTGCGCTGCTCGGTCTGCCAGCACCGGCTGCTGGTACTCTGCGTGTGTAGTATTGCGACATGAGACACGCCCGGCTCAGCCGTCAGAAATAGACGCAGCTTTAGAGGGAGCAGCTCCATGTGGCTGGGTATTATACAGATGTAGTGAGCAGCTCACACCCAAACCAAGGTACCTGATGTGATGGTATGAAACACCTCCTCCCACCTCGACACTCGACACCTTGAGACCAAGGTTTTTGTCCTCGCACCAGCAGTGAGGAATTATTTATATCAAGTATAGTAAGGTTATTTTGGGGTTATTGTTGACTACTGCAAACGTAGATGTTTTCACGCATGTCTATCACGGATTGGCTATCAAGTACAAATTCGCGCAGATTAAAATTCGCGGATTTAGCAATATGATAGTTACATGACTACATAGGATAAATATTCACACTGGACATATTTTCGCGGATTTTAAAATCCGTGAAATTCGCGAAAATAAGTACAGCGCAAAATAACATACGTCTACAGTACCATTTCCACCTGAGGAGTGAACATAATATCAACAGAAGACTCGCAAATGTAATCTTCGCCATGAAGAATAAGAATAGGAGAATAAGAACCATGATGCTGTCTCTTTTGGAGAAAACATTGAGAAGAAGAGCAGTGGGGGAATCAAATGAAGTGAAATTTAGTTAAGATGTTGAAGGTCTGACTACAATCAGTGCTATGAGAATATCACAGTAAATCTGGTACATGTACACAAAATATAACGTGTTTGTGTCACCGTCAGTGGGCTAGAATGTTAGCAGGTCAATCTAGGTGTGGGGTCCCAGCACTGTGAATATACATGACCATGTAATACAAGGTAATAAAGATCCAGGGTCGGTACATTCCTTGCCAAGTGCAAGGCGCCCATCACATCAGGGGTGAGGGATCTCCATGTGCAGCTAATGTATGTCCCATGTAAGCTGATAAGCTACCGTAAGCCCTGGTTAGCAGGAAGCCGGTTTGTATTATGGAATGTGTTATCACACATTAGATCCAGACTTGATTGAGAGCTAAAGGGACTAGCAGACAGCTAAGGCTTGTTACATATTAAAGGAAGTATGTTTCATTGTGTCTAAATGTTTAAAATATCCCTCATCTAATGTGCTAGAGATGCCACCTTTTCTACTTTTGTAGGAATTCCTATATTTTGGCTGTGGTTTCTGTATTAAATAACATTAGTTTTCCATAGAAAATTTACCAGAATTGCAAGGTTTCCTACATGTTGTTGAGTGTTGACCCATGAGAGGCATCCATGGTACATGCGTATTACTGTACGATCCAATAACCATACGTTTGAGCTATTGCCAAGCTATGCCAGACCAACTTCGGACAAGATTTGTCTTGGCCCTTGTAGGTGGAGGAATGTTATTGTGTGTATCGAGTGCAGTGGGGACCGGGGGGGGGGGGGGGTTGAGGAGAATCTTACTCAGTAGGTCGACCAAGGTGCCATGCTTAGGCCATGATTGATTATTATGCAACTACTTTTAAAATACCCTAAGATGGAATTTAATAGGTCAATAAAAATACTTTTCAAACTCAATCCAATTACTGTCTCACTTACAATCTGGAAGATCACTTGTACTAGCGAAAGCTGCATTAGAAAAAAGAAATTTTAAATATCTAAACAAAAAATGATAAAGGTGTCAGACACTGTCCCTAAATAGCAAAAAGGGCTAGGGTAGAAAGAGAGTCTAATGAAGCAGCTCTGTATATCATGTTAATCTACCAGTGGTAATCACATACAGACTTGACACACTAACCAACATAGCTTGTAGTTGACGTTGCACTGTACACGTGTCCTATGTATCTAATTACCCACATACAGACTAGATAATAAAAAAAGAATAATAAAAGGTCACAAAAACAAGATCCACTCTTCGTGACAGTCCCTCAGCCCTGGACTCCCCTAGGGGCTTATAATGAGGATGGCACAGACCTCGCCATTCAACGAATAATGGACGCCTTTTTACACTGGCACAGTTAGAGGGCATGGAGAGGTCTGACAACCGTCAACAACTGGTCCACTTCTGTCCTACAGTCTGTTACATGGGGACATCTAGGTCATGGTCAATGAATACAAGCTCTATCCATTCCTTATTATGTCCCTGCGTAAACTTACAATGAAGTACAATAGGAGTAAGATAACCCAATGTCTGTTCTCTGCAGTATACATATTTCATTTATGGTTTAGAAAGATATTCAGACAAAGGTTTTCGAATAACGTCTTTGTATGTAAAGGTATATACTCTGGGTACATGCTATTTCCGATGAGTGAGTATCAGCTGTTAACCTGTCCTATTGCTGTACATGTACATGTTGAATAGGTGTATAGGCAAAAGTTGAATGCATTTAGATAACACATCAATATACATACATATTGATGAAGTGCTCCATGGCAGGTCAATAGTGCACTCTATTCTCCTATCGATTACCCTTTGGGAGTGGTCATTTTTTAACAACAGGGGGGGTTGGTGGATTTGGGGGGGGGGGGGGACCAAAATAATTTGGACCCCTTGAAGGGGGGGGACCAAAAAAATTACACCCCTTTTTAGTGAAAAAGCCTGTGCGTTACTATAGCTCAAAGGGGTCGGCCTCGCTCATTTTCAACCTGCCTAGGGGGGGGACCAAAACAATTTTGACCCCTCCCGCGGGGGGGGGGGACCAAAAAATTTTCGACCCGCTCGCGCGGAAATCCACCGACCCCCCCTGTTGTTAAATAATGACCACTCCCTTAGAACCACTAGGGTATACTGCACACAGTATACGACAGCACAGTGACCAGTATAGTACAGATACAAAGCTCCCTACAAGCCTCCCCAAGAGACCCATGTCGGCCTGATTTGTAAAAACGCTATGGTTGATCTAGCCAGCTGCGCCCTTGATCAGTCAAACATCAAGCACAGAATGATTCTGGTCCGTTGCCAATGGCCCTTAACCCTGTTTATCTAGGGTGTGTGGTTTAGATGTTATGGCCACAGTGGTAATGTGTGGGCGGGTGGGGGAGGGGGATTAGGGGTGTATGAAGGTAGATTAGTATATAGACGTAGTCAACATGTATACTATATAGGGGACAGTATACATATGTACATGTACATGTTGAAATCTGATCAATGTGTAAAAAGTGTGTAAACTGTTGACTACATAATTATGAGCAGGTATGGAACTGTAAACCTATTATAGGTCTGAACAGAAGCATGCCTCTATAGTGCAATGTTGCAATACTTAAAGGCTATACAGAATGTTTATCGCCTAAATGCAAAAAAGAAAACCCACTACACATCTGAACTCGTTTTAAAGTAATTCAAGGGTGAGAAAGATAATGATATTTATCATACAAAAGTTACCATGACCTGCTGTCTCTCTTTGTAGGTTTAGATTCCATCCTTTCTCTACCTCGCCATGAAACATGAAGTGGGGATAGGGCAAGGAACCTGACCCATTATTTCAATTCAGTTTAGCATGGTGCTGAGAGCTGCAAGCACTATAGACCACACAAATCACTGCCTCCCACCACAGGGTGGTTAAACCCCTGCTGTTGGTGTTAAATGCTGCCTCTATGAGTTTACTCTGGACCCTACTAGGGCAGATAAGACATTTCCTGCATCTTAAGTAGTATTAGATAAGGGTGGTGTGGTGTTTGGGTGAGGGGTATCTAGGGTAGATACCAGTACAGGCACTCTGGGCAATCTCCTCCTAACTCCTGCTTGGACTTACCAGAACAGAGTATTAAATAAGCAGTGGCGTAGGAAGGGGGAGGGGCATATATTTTCTTCCTACATCTCTGAATGAGACCTCAGCAGTCGTTATAAACATAAGTACAGGACATACCCTACGAGATAATATAAGCCGCACCCCACCTTGGGAAGATCCTATAGCACGCACTGTCGGAGGGTTTAAGGTTTGAACCAAAAAATACAAACTGAGAAAATGGGTGGAGCCTGGGGATTGGGTCACTGAACTCAAGTCCCCCTCCCCCAATCTGTCAGTATAATTACCTATTCTACAGGTATATGCCAATCTGTGAAGATAGAGATAGCAGAGCAGGGGAAAGCCAGCTTCACGCCACAACTCCCCATGTCTTGCCGCCATCGAGAAGGTCACTCAAACTACTTACCCTACACAAACATACAGCCTTTTTCCTGCCAACTTGAGCAGCTGCTTATCATCAGCGATGTCAGAAATCGGCTGTACCCTTGTGGAAATTGTAGAGTAGAAAACTAAACCTGGACGAAGTATGCAGGAAGTTTCCGCGTGGTAAACATTGCCACAGCATGTAGAAGCCACGTATGGCTTGTTGGGTACTACTACAAGAGTCAGAACCCCAGTGCGGCTTATACTATAGAACTTGCCTCAAAGTCTCTGTGATTTTTTTCCGCCAGAATTTCTCTATTAAATTATGTTTATTTTCTGCAAAAAAAGTTGACAACATGTATAAGATTTACTGCATTTTGTCGACCAGAGATTGGCATCTCTGAGTGTGGCTTGTACAAGGGTTTTGCTAACTATTATTGCCTTTTCCGTGTACTACCGTAAAACCTCGCGTATAAGCCTTACTTGCGTAATAGATGGAGCTAGACCTTGGGCCAATCCTACAAGCTGCTGCAGCGATCTAGTTTTGGCAACTTAAGTACTGCAGCATACATCTGAAAACTTACGTATTAACCACACCTCGAATTTGGGCCGATCCCATTAGCTGCACCGGTGATCTGACTTGTTTCAAAAAGCTATTTAGTACATTCATGCTACCTGTAGTTACAAATTAGTGCCACACTTAAGCCATGGTTTGAAATAATACTGAGCAATCTACAAATGTATTTGTTTGTGGACTATTCCTATTCACCCTGGTAATGACGGGGGGGGGGGGGCTCTGTCCAGTCCAGTTGTATTTGGCCATGAAGGGAACCATGACCTTAGAAATTAGTCAAACCTGATAGTATTGGACCCCCTATATTTGAGAGACGAGGTTGGCTCAGGTGACAGCTTATGTAATTTATATTTGGTTTGCCGAGTAGTTGGTCAAATATAGGGACCTGCCAAATGTACATTTACTGGTGCTCTCTCTCTGTCTCTTCTCAGTTGTGTATTCATTCTGTTCGGCTATTTTAAGCATGGACATTCCCAGTATTTGTGTACCTGCTAAGTCGGTTCTTAGGCTGTCTATGGGCTTAATAGATAAATTCAGCTTGTGCCTTTCTTAGGATTATTGGGTTTCTTTTTGTCATAAATTTGTATAATATATTCAGAACTAGGATGTAAATTCTGACTATGCCAATTGGTAACACTGGGGTGCTCAGCATTTAAAATACCTGAACCATTCAGATCTTAGAGTGGAGAGGTACACGGAATAAATAATTTGAAAAGAAAAAGTGTAGATCTAACTTTCCAGATCTTAAAGAGCAAGAACCCCAAAAAGAAACATTTTCTCTTGGGATGTCTTTTGAACGAAAAGGTAATAATGTACCGAACAAGTTCAAACAATGGCTCTAAGTCTTCTCTTATCCCTGCCCTACTCCCAATAGAAAGAGAGAGAAAAATAGACCAGTGGGGATGATCTATAGTGGTATTTGTTTGGGTTGTGTCTCTGGGACTAGGGGAGTATATTACAGCGAGGAGCGGTGACGGTGAGTATGTGAGCGGGTTGTTTGTGTAGTCCAACCCTGACTGGAGGTTTATAGGAGGTGGGGTTATTTCTGTGTGTTAGCCGCCCACCTGTTGCCATCTGTTGACATGGTGGTGTGGCCAGCTGGCAGTCAGCTGGATCATTCTACAACAGGGGACTGAGCAGAAGGCCTCTCTGATGGGTTCAACTCTCTAGCTTTAGCACAGGCGTCACTCTCCTGAGCCCATGCTTTGCCTACGACTCAAAACCAGTTGTAATATGTACATGCATTATCCACCGTTGCATGAAGATGGCCGTCTCTTTAAAGAGAGGCAACTGACCATGACTAGTGATGCCATCTCTAGCTGCAAATTGTTGGAGGGTAGAGGACAGGGAGAGCAGGCACATGAGTTTGTTAACATGATAGCTTGACATAGCATTATCAGATTCTGAGTCTGATACATCTAATATCATCTCTAGGGGATAAAGTAATGGGTTGATAGTAAAACTTGGACCAGAAAATGTTATTAAAAATAGTGGCATGAATGAGGAGATTCTTAAAACTTCAGAGTTGATTTCGTTGATTTCCTGTAACCATCAAGGCATCATAGAGTATTAGTAAATGCAGGGCCTGGCCAGTAGGAATATATGGCTGGCAAGACCTAGTCCCATTTCTTTTGCTATAGGGCCGGTTAGTACTAGTAGTAGATCATACTAGATGGCTTACCCAAGTAGGATTGCACATGGTATACCTACTGAGACATTACTCCGTCAAAGTGCCCATCTTCCCTAAACCTATATCCGCATCTGCTAGGCGACGAACTAAACTGAACAATAGATATACGACTCATCAATAGCTCAGCCAAAACTAAAAGGGTTTAGATATGGTTCGTGCATTCAGAAAGCAACTTGAAACTATCTTCCTGAGATGTTTAATCAGACTAACAGCTGGTTGATAGAGGTTACATACCTCGATATATCATACGAACCATTGACATACAGTTGGTACTTTGTTTATATCTAACAAGGAAATAATACAATTTGTGAGATGTACACTGCCATTTGGGTTGAAATCGGCTTTGATTGCTTTTATTAATAAAAGGCAAAATAATCCTTTTACAACAGGGCAAATTGTCATAAGAGAATCTCCCGTGATTGATATGAGAAAACAATGCTGGCAAACGTATTACATGTGTGTACTAACATTAGTGTACTGTATGTGCAGTTGGGTAATACTGTTTGTATACCAACATGGTCTGTACCGTATCACTCGGCCATATGGTGCTGTTATATCATCGTTAGGCATCAGCTAGCACATACCAGTATATATTGATATACATGTAGTACATGTATACTCTAACCTGATGGGTGCAGTGTAAACAGCAGACACACACACAGATGGGTCGCCGCTGAAGGGGAATTATCAGCAGCTAATACATATTACACATGTATAACAGGCAAGTGAATAGCGTGAACCTTATTTTGTGGGCTGGATTAATCCAGGGGGGATTTTATTTGAGTAAATTAGACGATGCGCTGTTTCTGTCTCATTACAAAATAGAGCTTTGATATAAATCTGAATATTACAGAATGGGAGATCAGGTGGACCATGAATCAAAAAATAGTTTTGGAAAGAATGAGCCAACTTTCCTCCACCCCCTAGTCAAGGTCAGATATGTTCTCATCTAATCCCTGTATTTACTTCCTTCCTACAGGTAAAATGGATGATGTACTGGATCGTGTTTGCATTCTTCACCTGTGTAGAGACGTTCGCAGATATTTTCATAGCATGGTGAGTTAAAATCTGCATTAAGATTCAACTCGTAGAGAATTGATGGATAAAACCAAAGTTACTTTTACATTGTTTATAACTTTGCACTAGTAAATGAATAAACTATTGCTCGTGATATATAAACACAGTAATTTCCTGTCTATAACCCGCACCTCGCATATAACCCACACTCCGAGAATCATATAACCCGCACCTGGGTCTGAAAATTACGATTTTAGTACTGTTACTGTATATACTTTCAAAAACCCTGGTATTACCCGCCCCTAGAAAATTATATAATCAGCCCTAGATATTCGGTTCGAAAAACTTATTCTGTATGAAATTATGTTAACTTCCTACAGAAAATTTACTAGAATTGTAAGTTTTCATACTTTTTGTCTACGTCTGAGTGGCATCTCTGTACATGTACAATATTCACAGTGCGATTACATTTATGTTTAAACTGGTTTGTGCAGGGTTCCCTTCTACTACGAGATGAAGATCCTGTTTGTGCTGTGGCTGCTGTCCCCCGCTACAAAAGGCGCCTCCATACTCTACCGCAAGTTCCTCCATCCACAACTAGCCAAGAGGGAGAAGGTCAGTCTCACACGCCTCTCGTACATACTGTAAACAGTTAAGTCTCGTGTATAACCCGCACCTGGACTTTAAGAATGATGTATAACCCGCACCTGGGGTCCGAAGATGTCAACCAGTACTCCGTTCCTGTACTGTAATTCAGATATCCTTGTTTAAACTGCACCTGGAATTTCGGCAAACATTATAACCCGCGCCTGTGATTTGGTTCATGAACAACCTGCAGGTTGTCGGGAGGAATTCTGAGGAGCAGTTCCTTTATGTCGATGATTCATGTGCCTGCAATACAAAAAATGTCATATTGGCTATTAAAGTACAATTGCAATGCTATATATAACAACTCACAAGTTGCATATCCAATACTGGTTTAACCTGCAGTTATTAATTGCGTTCACTACTGATTTGAGTAAAACATCACATATATTTCTGTTTTCAGGAGATAGATACCTACATCGCCAAGGCTAGTGACCAAGGCTACTCTGCCATTCTCAGCCTTGGGTCTAAAGGATTCAACTATGCTACCAACGTCGTGCTCACCACTGCCATCAAGGTAGGCATCGTATCAGTTTCTCTATTCTAGGGTTTAAGGGTGACATTGATCAATGTTGAACAGAAAAGCATTAGCAAAATCATCTCTTATTAAAAAAAGGATGAATGCGGTAAAATTCTCTGAAAACAGGAATTTAACTGAAAGCAAAATGGTTTAGAATAATCATAGGAAATATAGGAATTATATTGCGTAAATCAAATAGACGAGATTGCGCATAATTCAAACCCTCATCTGCATTGATATTTTAAAAGGCACCAAAACTTACAACACATATACAAATAAAACCTTTCCTAAAGACTTACATGACACATGTTTTGGAATATTGCTATTTAAAGTAAAGAAATTCCAACAACGATTTCCGCCCTGCTCTGTGTAAAACATATAGGTCCCTCCCTCTGTTTGAAACTCTGTAGATGCCATTTGCAACCCATGCGCTCTATGTCTAAACTTTGTCTTCAGAATAGATATTAGATTATTAGAATGCGTCGATGGTGTGTTTATTGGCGAATGCGATACATTGTTAATGAGATGTAATTCCATTCCCTTCGCGTAGCTTAAGGTTCATGACATGCTAAACAAGGTGGGTTACGAAGACACCATCCTCATTTCACGAGACGATAATTATCTTTGTTTTGCACAAATGAACACATTATACATTTATTCGCTCCTCAAGAATGATGTAGCTCTCTTCGTTTCGTTGTGAATACTGTTTGGTTGTGCAAAATCATTCAGTTTAATTTAGAAGAATCCACTCTTAAATTACTGGTATATTACTCTAATTTCAATTAGCTGTAATTCTGCCGAAAGCACCTGCTTGCGTCTTGTATATATATACATGTTGGTCAATTGTATAGCTACTATTCTTCGTTAAAAGCTGTCCTACTATTTCATCTTACAGAGATGACATTTCTTTACCTTTAGATATTTTCTATTTCATAGATTACAAAGCTTTATGTGTTTATATGCCATAATTGGCGTTGCCTCAGTCTGGATGTTGGCATCACATATTCACAGTTGAATTAGCTAGTAGGCTCAATTAAAGATGTGTCAATGTAAAACAGCTGTGTCATGTATGTCTTTAGTAGTAGCTACATGCAACATATCACATGTATACATCATGTCGATAATAATGTATCTAAAATGAAGGGAATTGTTGGAGAACTTTAAGAAAAACGAAGCGACACGTTCCTCGTTCATTGTATGTATATACTGCACCAAAATACATATACTGAGGAAGATCCGACATTATTTCCCTTTAAAAAGTAAAGCATAAAATAGAAAATCTCTATAGTAATAAAGATAACCCAATAAACATGTTCTGGATAAGATTGACCGCATCTTGCATGCATTCTTTTACACCAAAAATCGTATATACCCTGGTAATTTCATCAAATGATTTATTAAGGGAAATGCTCTTAGAAAGAGGATATATTTGCTGGAAACTGTATACATCTTATATTCTAACAAATAACGTTTGGCACTGTTTAGAGTCAATTCAAGGTATTGAACCACATCAAGGGTGCCTTTACAGTGGACGACACCGAGTCGGAAATCGATGAAACAGGTGATGACCATGTCCCCGCCAGACGCGCGCCACCTGGTTCAACACCCAGACACTAACCCGCGGCAGTTATTGGAGCTCTCTTTGCGCATGCTTGAGACTTTATTTTCTCAATTGACCGTTAAATGGGAGATCTACATTTGTTAAGAAGCTGCAGAAGATTTTCTCTTTTTTAAGAAAATAGTCTAAGAGCTGCAGGTGTTCTGAACAAATGAGAGACTACAATTAGTTTCAATGTTAGAAGTGACATTGACAACAGTCCCACGTGTACCTTAAAAACACTGAAGAATACATCAAAATTAGAAATACCCTGCTCACTGCCGGAAAAAAACACTCTCTCCTCTCCCACACACATGCACAAAAATGCCCGAATGTAAAGTTAAAAAAAGAAGGCGAGTTACCTACAATAAAAATCAGTAGGTTTCTCAGCCTTTGACTTGCTATACATTTCATGTTTGGGAAAATGTTGTCTAGCCCTAAAAGGGGTTTAGACTTTTTTTTTTGCAGTTGCTATATACATTTCAAGTTTTGGGTTTGTCTTCCCTCCTATGTTCTAATGTTGCACGTCTCCTCTTTCTGTCTCTCCTTGTGCATGCAACCAGGGCCAGGCAAAGATAACCGACCACATACGTAAGAGTTACAGCATGAATGACCTGACCGGCGATCCGCAGCGCCGGTTAGGACCGGAGGAGAGCGAGCCCGAGCTTGACGATGAAACAGGTGAAGCTCCCTACTAATAACTGCACCGCAACGCCAACCAGTCAGAGTGCTATCTTTTAGCATTTAGCCAGAAATTGTTTTTAATGTTAACACTTTATTCTAAAAAATAACTTTAAGACGGGTGCTGGGAGAGATTATGAACATTGTAATATAAGATAAAGCTTTCTTTTCTGGCTGGGTGTCATTGCACGTTGTATGATCAGAGCGAACTTGGTGTGTAGGTCGTAATGTGATAGACTATCGGTAATGTCAGTGCGATGTTCCCCGTTTTCTGTTTGGTTTGTCCTTTTGTTAGTTTGCCTTTTAGCTTAGTTGTTGATACTTTGAAATATCATGGTTTTAAATGGTGTCATAAATCTGATACATAATGTTCAGAATTTTAGATGTAAAAAAGCGTACGTATAATTATACAGAATTAAGCTTGATGAGAAGTTTAGTATCATTAATTGCTTTGTACAGTTCAAGCTTTTGTAGTTGTGTTTATGTACAGTTATAGATCCTGAGATCCCGCATACATTAGCAACATTTGCAAAACGGTTACTGTAATAATCGTTTAAGGAATGAACAGTACAAGTAGAGATATCTTGTTACACACATGATATAGCATATCCCCAATAATTTTATTCACAAAATAATTATCCTCGTTTTGATATTTAATTTTGATGTTGCTATTCAGACAACCGACTTATCGAGGAGAGCTACCGCGAAGAAATGATGGAGAAGGAGCGGCGAATGTCAGCCACAGAAGGAGACATTGACGACCAGGACAACCGACCCAGACGGAGACGCGCCACATCAAAGGAAGATCCCGGTAAGACTCAAAGATGAAAGTCATCCAAGTTCTTCGCTGATATCTTCTTTTATTTTATGTCGCGATGCCCTGTATTTAACTATAGAGTAGCTTTATTCAGGGGCCTCAATTTGACAATTTCAAGTTATTTTTTCAGAATGATCACTTTCATCCCTGGAGACCTTAACTTACGCCAAGAAGCCAGAAAAAATCTTGAAACATTTTAGTGTTACATAAATGTGCATATAGGCAGTGATAAAGATATTACTGTTATGTTTTTTTTTCAACTTTAATATTGGAAGCCACAGAGCAGGTTCCTCTAAGAGACTCGAGATGTTAAAAAGTTACATTTGTTGAGATAGTTTGACCTCTATTTCAGGATTGTACCGAGTAGAAGAGACTGAGGAGGAAGCAATGGCCAAGGGAACCCGCAAGTCGTACTCCCATAAAGAGGTGAAGATAGACCCTAATTTACTAGTAACCTTTCTCTGATTGATATCTTAAATCTGTAAGTTCAATAAAGCATGATGTTTAAAACCGATCTATATCTCACACATGTAAAGGAGGTCTTGGTTGAACCTTTGTACCCCTTCCCTCAGTTGTGTAACTTTAATATCTTGAGGAATCATCTCAGGAGTATGATAATCTTCAGGTGTTCCTTTATGTTCTCTTTGTTCTTGTTGATGTGACTCGCATGTTCACTGACCTACTCCTTGTTGGCGAAAGGTGGTTTACACTCTCCCTGCCGTCCCAAGTCACAGTGCTTGCTTTAAATGTGTTCGGTCTGCTTCAGTTCCTTTCAGATTTTTCTGAGAACAAGTTTATGTCCAGAATCCCCCAGCCCTCCAAGGTCTCTAGTCGTTAATAATCCATGGAAAGCTAACATGTATCCTACCAGCCTCCCCCCCCCCCCACCCCCTACAAGAAAAAAAAATCAAAAAACATTTCAACCACAGTTTCGCACATTCTGATAATCGTTGCATTTTTTTTTCATTTTACCCCAATTCACAGTGAGAAGCGAGGTATTTGGTGAGTTTAGAGCAAATCATTTGATTCACAGTAGACACTGCCGCGTATCGACACACACTCTATACAAAAATTCCACTCCTCGTGTTGTCTTCCCCCGTGTCACAGTGTCCCGATTCCTTTTAATACCACGCTTCAATGTACAAGTCAGTGGTGGCTCATATATATTCCCTACTGGATAGTATTCCCTGGACAGAATTAGATAAATAGTGAGGTCTGCTGGGGATCCTACCTTAGAATAAAGGGTAGTACTACAACTGTCGGCTTATTGATATCAAGCTGAATAAAGCTGATAGTAGGGCATATAAGGATGATGTATAATATATAGAGTACCCGAATGCAACTTTTCAGGCTTTTTCACAAAGGTCGTAAAAGCTACAGCAAAGTTTCTGTGTGCAAATAATCTGTTGCAATGTAACTTACGCTTGACAAGTTGCTTGATAAGTTATCTTGTCGTTCAACAACTTTGCCGTAGTCATTACGACTAGTGTGATCAGGCATCTAGCTAAGTTGCATAAACCGGTGATTCTACTTGGATGAGGTTTTCTTTCCACAACCATAAGTGGGGTTGTTCATAGGTTAATCCATTAAAAAGAGAATAACGTATTCCAGCCCTGTTCCATGCAATAGTTTACCCAAGAACCATCATTCAAAGAAAGAGCAAGAAAGTGAGGAAACTATTTTGCCCCTCAGAGTGGATTTCATGACAGTTCTTGATTTTCTATTTCTTTCTTTTTTTATGTATTACTTTGTTTAACAAGTTCTGTGGCGTGTTGGTTGCGGTTCTATTTGTCCTATGTCTATTCACTTCTGGGATTCCCCGACACTCCTCCCATTTTTGTTTTACTTACACCCTCACCTAGGATACATACATACATATCGGATTAGGTTAAGGGCCAGACTATTGTACAGATTTTTTAAACCAGATTAACAATCTGTTTCAGAAGATATAATCATTTGACCGAAAGCAGGGCAGGCACTATATTTAATTGTCTTTGTAGTTTAATATTTCTGTAATTTTCTTTCTTTCATTACCATTTATCTATATTTATGTTATGTTTTTTCACCAATATTATATATCGACAGTAAGAATAGCAGCAGCAAAATAGAGAAATAATTGTGTTGCTGTTGTAACGCCTCTATTTTAGAAACGGCGGAATCTCCAACGCTCCTCAACCTTTGCCGGTCCATACATAGATTCCTAAAACTTTACACGCTTCCCCGCGTCACAAACCAAGGTGGAGTAAGCACAACTTTACTGCCTGATCAGCGTTGACTCTACTGATCCCTAGCGCCTTCATGTTAACCTACCACTAACCGCCTGTTAACCTTTCGCCCTCTTTGACTCTGTGTGTGTGTGTCATTTGTCTTGGCGTCCACAACATATGTACAAGACAACTAATAATACTTTTTTGTTTGTTCATAATTCAAACAACGCTATTTAAGTTTAAAAGACAATATTCAACGTTTCTCTGTTCTCAAACTTTCTCGTTTCTGGTTTATTTATGATGTAAAAAAAGGTTCACTTTTCTTATTTGTGTTCAATTGAAAAAGGGTTGTAAAAATATAATCCCTAAAATGACATTTCTTATGTTAAACACATTTTATTATTTCTCAAATTCAAAATAGCTCTTTCCAACCCATCAAGGCAAACATTTTATTTTCTACATTTAGTCATGCTTATGTATATGTTCTAGAGTTATTCACATTCTGCCTAGTCTAATACAGCGCTATAGAAAATAGACCTTTGCTATTAAACATGTCAATTCTCTTCTGCACATCATTCATTTAGATATTATAGATGCACCTCAGGTCATTTACATGTTATTTATCCTTTTTCTTCTTCTAATATTTACTCTATATACAAGAGGTTGAAGGGGATGAATTATCATCAACACCATATATAAATTATCATAACCCAGTCTTGTGTTTTACAAAACCCATTTTTGTTTCTTTTCTTTTTGTTCTGTCTTGATCACAGGAAAAGGTAAGACATGAAGCAAGTCTTAGGCATTGGTAGATGTTGCAATTGTCAGTTCAGATAATACATCTTAGAGGTGGCAGAAGTCAAGTCTAGGGCATTTTCCCCTTTTATATTGATTATTATATCACATATTAGACATGTAGGGATTACAACTATTTTTGGCATGGGATATTACAGTTTTGAAGTGGACAAGCTATTTCAGCACATTACATAGTAAGACTGGTGGTAGTAAATAGTTGTGACCCTGCATATGACACACAAGTGAGTTTTGATTACCAACGATGTATAGGTATATATTTACTTGGGTTATTTTTTCCCTTCACAATATTTACAGACACGTTGTAAATACTTTACCTGCAAGCATTGACCACCTCCACAGCTATATTCTTGTAAAGGCACTGTGTCACTGGTCATCCCTAGTGTAAACGTTATTTAAGTGTATACCAGGGTTCTCCACAGACTCAAAAATCACACCGTAAAAACATGGCGAGCCGACATAGCGAAGGCCTTGAAATAGCTTAAATGGCGCTAAAATGGGAATATCTTCTGTTCTAATTGATGGATATGTCTTTCATTGATATCTTCCCTTACCGGTGTTTTTAGACTACAGAGCAAGTACTTGGTATAAATACCGTAACCTGGACCCATGGATGTAGTTTCGGCGTCGGGAAAAACATCCGAAACTACATCCATGGGTCCAGGTTACGGTATTTATACCAAGTACTTGCTCTGTAGTCTAAAAACACCGGTAAGGGAAGATATCAATGAAAGATTGATCCCCAGAATCGAAGCCAAAAGCTACAACTTAAACTGAATCAATAAGCAAAAGACCTCCTGAAGGAGACCCACCTTGTATGGAGGCCCACCAAGTGACTGGTGGAGCCCCCTGACTGCTACAGTCCTGACTAAAAAACTCACTAGGTCAAAGATATGTGAGTATTTGATATCAATTTCATTATATCAAATAAATAAAATTAAAAAGAATCAATTAGGATTTGTGAACAAATCCACTAAAATTGATTCCTCTGTTGTTACACCTGATGAAGCTGTGAACAGCTGAAACTCCTCAGAACTAATACTCAACTAATACAGTGACCAGTGTCTGGCTGTCATTTTTTATTAAATTATAAAATGACCACTCAATTTTAAATCCAAGTAATTGGACAAGGAGCCCTAGTGGATCCACAACTACCAAATTTCAATTTTGAAGTTTGACTAGTTATTTATCTAAAATTGAGAATAAATCAAAGTGCCAGGATGTGACCTGAATCCTGCCACAGCCAATCACAAGAGTCCATTGTATAATGTTGAGGTCAGTTGACCTAATTAGCCCAGGTCAGGGCGGCAAAAGCTTACCTGATTCAGTTCTGAAGGAGTAGTGAACAGAGACACACCACCCTCGTCCAACCGATCACAGTCTTAATTGATGGATATGTATTTATTTCTAAAATAAAGTGCTAAAATATGAATATCTATATATTCATTTTCTAAAATAAAGTGCTAAAATATGAATATCTATATATTCATTTTCCAAAAAAGTGCTAAAATGTGAAAAACTATATAATTATAATTATTTTCGAAAAAAAAAGTGCTAAAATGTGAATAACTTTGGTTCTAATTGATGGATTTAAAAAATTCAAAAACCCATAGATAGCTGAGATGACGCCGGCGGTGATTCTAGGGTAATTTGACGCCGGCGGCAGTGAAAAGGACGCCGGCGGCCCGCCGGCGTCGTTGCAGTGTGGGGAGAACCCTGTATACACTATCAAACTCCTTACACCTGTACAAGTAACAGCGAGCCAGTTTGCTCATAAGACTATACATTATACATGTTAAAATGTAATATGTAAAGTCATTAAATGTTATCAGTTAGTTTATATATTTAGGGTATTTAATGTGGGAGTTGGTGGTGCGGTATATTAAGGAAAGCTTTAGTTACCAGTTCATGATTCCTTACCATCATTTTTTTAAACCTTTAATTCAAACCACTTACTTGGTAATGACAGTGGCTCTTATAAGAAGCCATCCTTGCATTAATCCTGTACATATGCATCGAACCGCCCTTTATTCATAAGATCAGTACACATATGACTTTAAAATGTATCATCATGACTCATGTGTGAATTTTTGGTGTAAATATATTCTTAATTATATCTGTTAGAATATAACAACATCTTTTCTGAATCTTTAGGAATTAAATATTAATCATATTGATATTAATTGAACGAGGACACATGTTTATGGACATCACATACTCGTCTTATTCTAAAAGCTGCTTTAGTCCATGCATATGTTATTGCATTGGTTATATCACCTGTCATACTCAACAAACTTTGATCAAATAGAACTTGCTGAACTTTGAAGGAACTTCTTTCCATTGATTTCTAACAGAAATGCCATGATTTTCCATCCAGCTCCCCTTTCAGTTCTAGGTGCATTATGATCCATAGCAGACTACTGCTCCTCATCGCTTTGCCTGCAGACTTGGCACTTACTGGCATGACTCAACACAAACCAAGTACTTTAGGGTCTTTGGTCTGGTCATTACTCACTTTTCTCATCCTTTCAGGCCGTCGACGCAGTTAATGTTCTGTCCAAGTCCTCTCCTACCTCTTCAATTCCTTCGGCAAGCCGCAAAGGCTCCCTCTCTGGTCCCACTAAGCGGACAGGTCCTGCGACAATCTCACTCCTGAAAAATACCACAGAAGTGAAGTCAAAGAACCTGAATTCTTCCGATTCGGTATCTACTTCGGTTTGCAACCCATATGCAAAGACGCAAAACAAAGACACAAAAGAAAGCGGTAGCAAAACCCCACCTGCGCCGCCAAGCCCGGGCTCATGGAAGTCCCGAACAAATTACTCTAAATGGAAATAATTCTGATGTTTTAGGAAATGATTAAAGTTAAGACTTGACTATTATTCAGCTAATTTAAGAGAGAATCTCGAGTTCAGTCAGTTGCGAGTTGAGGGTTATTTGCTACACAACCTTAGAAAAAATGTTAAACTTTGTTAACTGGCTAATCAGAACCGATTTATCAATTTGCATGGTATTGAATTGAAATATTTAAATTTTAAAAACTACTTCATGAGACCAAATACAGTCAAATCCTAGTCCACATTGATCAACAGAGAGGTGATTGTTGGTGATAATAGGTGCCGTGGATAGTTGTAGCAAATGCTATGTGGTATATGTTTAGTTGGATGTGTTAGTATGGCATAGCATACCTTAGTATAATGTATTACATTGATACTAAGGTGATTTATTACCTGGGATTTTTCTTAGTGTCTATAGCGTAGTAGGCCAGTAGCCTATACTTTAGAAAAACAATTTACTCTCTTGTTAGCTACTAACCTTGATTTTCTCATTGAATGTTATCCCCAAACAGGAACCAAGCATGTCTTAACCAAAACCAAAAGGACCCCCCCCCAACCCCCCTGCCAGTGGTCTGAGGATGAATAAATAAATTCTGTTTGTTACTTACAGGAGCAGAAAACTTGTGTGTTCCCTCTAACAGCAACAGCATGACCTGTTTTTCATTAAGTAGTCATTCCAGAAAGTTGTTAATTGGCCCATCATGCATCCATCATGTGTAATTGGTCACTTTTGAGCATTTGAAAATGAGTCGCTAGAATTAAAAGTTTCTACATCAACTGAATCTATTAATTTGAATAGCGGGTGATTGACCTGATGGAGTGAATATAATACTTTCTGGTGGAATGACTTCTTTAAATAGTTAAATAAACATTGGTCATGTTAATTCCGATGATGCATATGAAGCTTACATTACTGTTGGCAAAACTGACATTTCTGATGTGAAATTTCCGATTGATACCTTGTTGATGAATGTTGATTCCTTTAGTAGTAGTATAGTTGTGTTGCGCTGGTTGACAAGTTCTCCCGTTTCGCACTAACAGGCCTACCACTACGGAACCCTGCCGCGTCAGAAGGCGCGTACCCGGTCCTCCATCAGGAAGAACTAATGCTACATCCTCCAGCCTCTCCTCCAGTTCCTACTACTACTCTGTACTTGAAGCCAGCCTTCTCAACGTGATATCCTGAATGACACACCTCAGTCCAGTGCAGGCCCTCCCAGTAGAGTTTAGTGCAGTAATAATACACACTAGGACATCATGAAGAGAAAGCTATATACAAAGAAGATGCTCTAGATTCAAAAGGTAGAATGTAAAAAATTGAGAAATATCTGAAAGATGGGAAAATTTGTATTTAATAATAAGCGATTCCTTCTGGATATAGAATCACCTTTAGATTTCACCCTACTTGCATGGGTTATACCACTTAAACATGTTGTGAATTCTTGCGCGTAGATGATGCACTTTAGTTGAACTATGAGACTTAAATGTTGTTTGCCATTCTCCGAACCCACCATCAGCACGACAGGGTTTTGGTAGTGTAGTTTTCGATGTATTTCTTTTCGCAGACTTGCGATTCATCCATACGCAAGTAAATTCAAGCAAGGCCCTGTAGATTAGCTATGACTAGATGTGAAATTAATTTAAATTAATGGCCTTGTGTAGGTTAGACTAGGATGATGACATCATGTGCCAGTAAAAGAGCTCTTAAAGAGCAGGAATTGTTGCTATGCAGAATATAGTCGGTGGGATAACTAGGGCAGAAAGTGACATATCATGGTGGAACAGACTCGTGGTGAATGACTAGATCACACACCCTCCAGCCTTTCCTCTGCAAAAGCAATTCATGTCACTTAGATTTGCTGATTGACTATATCAATATATTAAATATATTAGTGTAACTAATTACCTTGAGTTTTTGTAAAAGTTGGAGTAAGGGACAAGTCCCCTACATGTGAGCACATCATATTTTAAACGTTGCCTTGTTAGCTTAATATGAATTGAATCTCAGACCATTTTTTACTTGTCTTACAATGGCTTTGAAGCTTAAAGGAACTTAAAAGTGCTAAGCAGTAAAACCACATGGTTTTAGATCTGTGAAACCATATGGTTTCTGACACCATCCTACTCAATAAACAGCACTCTTTGTTGGTTAATACTAGCTAGGTATCACAAAGGTATATAGATATATTACATTTGTACATGATGAAATCTTTTGTATAGTAAAATGTGTAAAAAGAAAATGACAGAGAAAAAGAGCATTGAAGGCAACAGTGTATGGACAGTGGATGTTGTGATGAAAATAATTGGGTTGCTCAAATGAATGTTAAGTGTAAATATGTAAGTGAGGCCATGAACATCAGTGCATTAGACTTTGTTTTCCCAGAGTGGAATAATATTTTACCAACGTTGTACATAGTTGTGAAGATGTTAAGTTGAAGCAGGAAGCATAAGAAAAACGCATCTCATTATTGGAAGCACGTGTATGATAAAGAAATCTGATCTGCAAAATACAGGGGGAAAAACGAATTGTATGAAGGGAGTAGCTTCTAAGGAAACATTGAATACATGAACATATTCTGCACAGCAAATTGTTGCAATTTCTGATTCATCACTCTAAGTGTAGCCAAAATTTCTTTAGATTCTTGGTGTCAAAAAGTCATATTTTATATATGAAAAATCCTTTCCCCAGCCCCAAACGATCTCTTCATCCAGCTACTTAACCTCTAGCATACGCCAAGTTATAGGTAAATGGCAAGCTTATGGCTTTATGTACCCTAAATTACCTATTCAGCAGTGTACTCTGAAAATCTTGGACCAGTGTATTAGGCCTGAGTATTTATATTTCAACAAGGAAACATATTAGGCAATAATGAAGAAATACGAAAGCAAATATTCTCGGGTGGGACCCAGAATCTTAGTTGGATATATGAGAAGGGTTCATGTCAAAGTTATAAGTGTGCAACAGTATTGGTGTTCGTGTGTACATTACAAAGCAGTTTGTATGGTTAGAAATCTCAATCGAGACTCCTATCCTGATGTATCATTCGCTGCGTGGAAATCCGGCTTTCCTGTATTAACTCTTGCTTGGTTGACAGCATTTTAAAAAAAAAGAGATCTGAAACAGTTATTTGACCATTCATTTAGCGTAACGACACTATGAAGTATCTACGGTATAATTAATCAAATTCACACTTTTAATCTTCATTGATGACGACGATAAACTGATCTCGTATACACACTGCTTTAGGGATAGATCATCGTATACTCATATTTAGTTATTATTACAGAAAATAATATAGAATTGGAGCGGTTCATACATGGTATTAATATTATTAAATTCTGATGTAAGGCTTCATCCTGCAGGTGGCTTAAAGTTACAATAAGTGATGCTATTTTTGTTGAGTGTAAGTATTCCATGACTGGGGTTTGTGTTGCAGATTGTGGTTTCAGCTCACTTTTGTGTGTGTTCATAATGATGCCTTGAGAATTACAGTTCATTGTTCTGTGAGAAATCACTGTACAGTTGTTGTCCATGGTGTGGAGACCCATTTTTGTATGCATGTAGTTCAGGATGTAAGAAATGTAATTTTTTTCCAAGTTACTATTTTTGAGGGTGACATTTTGCCGCCTCGAAAGGTTTTTAACATTTGTTCCCCTTTCTTTTTAGCTATCCAAAAAACTCACTTCTGAATTTGTTCTCACAGAAACGAAGTACACATGTAATATCTTAGTTATAAATGTGCAAATGAATTGCTTGATTAATGTGCAAATGAATCACTTTAGATTTGCAAGTTATGTTCATCAACTGAACGATAGCGACATTTTGCCCGGTAAAATTAATAGGACATACAGAAATGTTTGAGAGTAAACATACACTCTACTTAAGACAGAACCGTTAGTTATTCGGGTATAGTGGTACCGGGTTCAGGTAAGATGACTTGCGCAATGCGTTCAGTTTGTCATTGAATAAGTTAATTTGGGTTGTGTAAGATTGAGTCAGTCACAGATATTGTGATCACTTTACCTCTGTGCCAAACATAATTTGAAACTTCACAAGTTCACATTGCAAGCCAAGACTTCAGTTGATCATATTTGATTATAAGCGAGAAAGAAATGAGGAAAGGTGTAAAAAGGGTACTAAAGATATCTAGCGTTATCGGGTGCAGTATTGAGTGTTTGATTTTGTTACCGCTCTATTGTGCCCTTCCCTGTAAATCACTGGTCCCGCCTGCAGGGTACGAGCAGGTTACGGCTGACCATAATTGTACATACTGTTATAGGCGAAGTTGTTGTTTCAATTTTAAAGCCCCAGTTATAAAGTGAAGTTTAATATGATGGGTCTGATGCCTCTCGGCTCCCTCTCTCGTCCCCAAAAGCAACGCGTACTGATGTGTAAAGCAGTCACTTTCTTAACATGACATGAGAGAAGACCGAGGACCAGTCGCGGCACATATTGCCTTCGTGTTATGCGGGTCGGGATCTATTTTTGTATGTGGGTAGGGATACTGCGACCCCTCACCATGGAATTTTTCTCGGTGGATGGAAATGGTTATTTTGGAGCAAATAAATATTCAACATTTGTAAACTACTCTTTTGCTTTCCTGTTGTTTATGGTGTCATACTTGTAGAGTGGTAATTTTTAACACCCGTCATTTAAGAATTACCACTCCCTTAAAATATTGCAACTTGCTGAGGTTTAAGGGACATAATCTTGATTTACCCTGTAATTTTCTAACCACAAAACCCAATATTAACCCACACCTTGACTGAAACATTCATATAACCTGTCCCTGGGTGCAAGACCAAGTACAACTTAGTATTTCTTAAACATTTAGAATGGTTAGCTAAACCTGGAGCTCATAATCATATTTCGGGTTTCGCTCTAGGCAGTTATTTTGTATGGATCAAATGAAACATCTAAGGTGACGGCGGAAAAGCTTCTGCTCACCATCACGAAATATCTACTGTAAACATACATGTTTTCGCGGATTTGCTAAAAAGCATAATTTCACATGGATTTAAGTTCGCAGATTTTAATATATGGGAAAGATAAAGCTATATTGGATAAATGTTCACCAATTTTCCGCGAAAATATGTACAGCGTGAAATATGACATACCGTAAATTCCCGCGTACTACCCGCGGGTTGTACGCGAACCAAACACAGCTTTCATTAGATACCAAACATGCCTATATAGGGTGCGGGTTATACGAGGGTTTTTATCATTATAGAACAGTACTAAAATATAAATTTTCAGATCCAGAAACGGGTTATAGGATTCTCACAAGTTGGGGGTGCGGGTTATACGCGAGATGCGGGTTATACGCGGGAATTTACGGTACTTACAGTATTTATTGAAGGAGATGATTTTCTATTTCATTAATGAATTCTCCAAGTTGCATACATCATATATTTATTTACAAATAAGGACGAGACACATAGAGTTTGATGTATACAGTAATTTTATTACCAAAATAACTAAATACAATGTTACACATGGCAGTTACGCTTTAAAATGTCCATACAATTTCCCGAAACAAGGAGTCCCAATATTGAAAATTCTCTTCCATGATCTTGTGGTAACCATTTCTATAACCACATCTCTTACTGACAATCAGTAACATTCTGTTTTATGATAAAGGTTCATGTTTTCAAGAAGAATGACCGACATCCCAAATGGTCAATTTTGTGAATGGTAGTCCTCTTGACTTCTTTTTGTCAATCAGTTTAATAATTTGTGAATGGTAATCCTCCGTCTGATATTCATGATACACACAGAGACTGGCCCTGTGTTATGTCAGGCCAGCAGACATGAATGAACTATGTACAAAATGACGCTGGGTGGAACTTGAAGAAGATTCCTATCGCTGGGTGAAGTGTCGAAGCCATCTCTGCTGCATCATATCCGCTCTAAACACTCGAGTAAGACAATACTGTTTCCTCTGACGACCTGTAAAAAGAAAGAATAGACAGATGTGATATTACAAAATTACTTGACATACCGTAATACCTCGCGTAGAAGCCGCGGCTACTACGCGAAACAGATCAATGGTGCGGCTTATAGGATCCGCCGATAGTCAGGGTGCGGCTTATACGAGGGTTTTTACTACTATGGAACAGTTCTTAAGTCACCATAATCAGATTGCCAGTGCGGCTTATAGAATCGGCCCAAAGTCTAGGTGCGGCTTATACGGGAGTTAGGCTTATACGCGAGGTTTTACGGAAGATTTAGAATTTCCTTTCTTGTCATATTATAATTTAACAGTAAAGTTGACCGGTGTTTTACATAATCACGGATATGTTTTATTTCTCCACAAAATTCTAAAATATATCTAACACCAAGTTTTTCTAGACAAAAAATTCCAGTTCCAAAACAGGCATTTATATGTAGCCACACAGAGTATACCGGTACATGTGTATTGACTACTTACCACCATGCCCACACTGCGCTTCTCGCCTGACTTGTGAGTCTCTTCTACGCTCTCATCGATCACCAAGTTCATGAATGGGTCGAAGCCACGCAGCACACCAGACACACTACGTGCGCCATTCAGCTTCACTGCAGAGAGAAAAACAAGGTATCAGCAAGCAATTCTAAATGCGACTTCTGGATATGTCGGATTCAGCAACCAATCTTCTATCAAAACAGGGTTGCCACAGACAAGTGAGTTCAAAATTCCCAGACTTCTGCCTGAGTGGGGGTTGATGGACTTCCCTGCAAGCACCCAGATCTCTACAACTCTCCCTCTAGAGATTTCAGATTTCTTTTTTGATCCACCTTCAGGGATGCACCTTTGAACTTTACTAATATGCAGGCTTTTACGCGGAAAATGGGGTGGCATCTTCTTGGTTATCTAATTCTAAGATTTTCCCTGACAAGAAAATTTTTCAGAGAATCGTTTACATTGAAATGCCCTGACCTGGAACAAACATGTTTATCCCTAAAAACTTTCCCTGTTGGCAACCCAGAAAAATTACTGTATGATTCAGTGAGGCGAACAAGTGTACAGGACCATCGATCCTCGCCGACCTCGGCCACTATTTGTATGTTTAGATAAGCCGGCGATGGGGCACCCGTGTCTACCCCTCACAAATTATTACACAATCTCTGTAGGATCAGTACGCTCACACCAACGAGCCTAAATAGCGTATAGCTGTACGCTTACACTCTACTATTCTTGCTCACACCCCCTAAAAACCACCCCAACCCCATATCCTGATGTAGAGCCCCACACTAGTCAATTATTTGTAATCCACTGTACGAATGTACAGTCGATGATAGACTCTGCTCTATTCACTGGGGGTCCTGCTATGTGCCAGACCTAGTGTGAACAGAAGGTTTGTCTTATAAACCGCTGGTGTACTATCATATCAACAAACACTTACAGGCACATATCTAAGTGAATTTGGAAGCAAAGTGTCTAGCAGGGTTCCCACAAAAAAAATCAGATTGAATTCCATGACATTTCCATGACATTTCCATGACATTCCATGACAAAAATCTCAATTTTCCATGACATTTTTGCGGGGGTCGGGGGCTTGGCCCCCGAGAAAATTTCAAAAATTTAGAAAGCAAATGGTACATTCTAGGAGATTTTGTGATATTAATTCCATTTTTTTCAAATTCCATGACATTCCATGACACACAGCAATTTTTTACAAAATTCCATGACATTCCATGACTTTCCAGACAACTTTCAAATTCCATGACATTCCATGACATTCCATGACACGTGGGAACCCTGGTCTAGAAATATTAAAGCATGGAACCTTCTTTGACCCTGTAAACCTTATACTTTGTCTGTAATGAGGTCCCGTAGTTTACCCATAGTCAAAACATAGGGATCTCTCACCAGCCCAGTATGGAAAAACTGGGCTGGCTCGCTAGCTAAGCCACACACCAGATGTCTGGGGCCCAGTGGGGGTGAAGTGTAAATAGCATCCTCAGGATGCTGTCTCTCTGCTTAATATCAAATTGCTAGACACCGGCACAGATCTAGTTCAACGTACCCAAAACGTATCAAAGTTTATGCGATCACTTTAAAATCCGATTGTTCAGTCCGTTCAACTAGTATAAATTATTAAATACTAATTTAGTAAAGAAAAAAATCAGATTTATAATAAATTTATATCTAGCGCCAAACTTGGGAGTTGGACGATTTTTGTTGGCCCAATTTCTATTTGGCATGATATAAAATTATTTATTATAATAAATACTTACACACAAGCCTCTTGTCCATATACCTGCAATGAGAGAACAGAAAATGAATACAGTGTCAGACTCAGAGTAGCCTCAGACTCAGTCGGCTATAGGTGTAGACAGTAGAATATTGCAATACACTTATAATAGTCTTATTAGTTTATTAGTTATATACCTCTATTATCGCCCAACTACGTTTCGAACTTGAAACACATCATAAGTACTCTTAGATTTTAAATAGCAGGTTCTATTGGATATATTATGTCTGAGCATGGTTTAAAAGTATCCCTGCAATTGCATAGAATCGACAATTTACGGAGAATAGCAGACAAACAAAATCAAAACAAAGCCTAATGTTTGGCGTAAGCCGGCTCCGACTGCCCCGTGTAAATAGACATATACAACGAAATAAACACATAATCTAGCGAATATCTCATAACTTATCGATACATATCTGATCTATAAACAACATACTTCTTCAATTCTGGGGGATGTGCCTTGCTCATGTTGGATTTTTGTGGATTATATTCCCCTCAACCGGCGTAAACAATCCTGTGCGCGTTTTGCGGACGTATTCGCTGGTTCTTCCCCGCAAAGTGCGCTCACCGATACCAGCGTCACACAACAAGTAATGACGTCACGACAATAACACACAAGAAACGTTTCCGCGCCAAATAAGAAAAGACACACGTCGTAGATGGTCTGACCGCTTCTGGTATTTTGCAATTATTACTTATGCCATTCCTTATAATCAGCGCTATTTAGAGACAGAAGAGCTTGTAGGATATTATCCTGTGTATTCGCTAAGACTAGCACCTTGCAGCTTGCCATTCAATACTCTGACATACTGTGACACAGTATTAGTGATGTGTCTGTCAGTGTCACTCACTCACTCACTCAGTGTCAGTCATAATTGAGCTTTCAACCTCGGCGTCCAGTGGCCTTGCCACACAGCTATGTCAGTCAGTGTAACCTGCTGGGTGTGTTCATTTATTAGTTACAGCGGGGGGAAGGGGTGGGGGTGGGGGGGGGGGTAGGGGGGCTGGCGGGTTATTTGGGGAGGGGGCGTAAAAATTCCGACCCCTCCTGAAGGGGGGAGGGGCGTAAAAAATTCTGACCCCTCGTAAAATATTCTGACCCCTCTTGAGGGGGGCCGTAAAAGTTTAAGCCCCTTTTTAGCAAAATAAAGCCAGTGTTACTATAGTCAAAAGGGGGATTGGCAAAAATTGTTCGCCGCATTTGGCAAGGGGGCCGCAAAACGTTCTACGCGCTCTCGAGGGGGGGGAGGCGCAACATTTTTTCCGCGAGAAATCTCACCACCCCCCCTGTAATTAATAAATGAACACTCCAGGTCTTAGTTGGGTTTCTTCCAACCATACATTGATTGACAGTACCAAGGTACCATCATCTAGATCGTACCGTGGTACTCACCCTACTGTTGATCGTGAGTTGTGGGATACTCCAACTAGACCTGCTCAGCTTGTCCAATGGCATAGGGTGCGTAAGCCTACCCATTTACTTTTAGTTGTGCGGGAGATGAAAACCCTCGAATCAGGACAGGAAGTCACGGCGCGGTACGTATTAGGTATGGGGGCTCGCAGAAACTTACAGATTTCTTCCTCCAGAAGTATCCTTTTGATACCGCAGGAGGCAAGTCTGACACACATACATATGAAAGCATTTCCAGTAGAGATCTTTATTTGCTGAGAATTAATAATTTTTCCAAAAACTCCCATAGCGTGACATTGCTTCCTGTCCTGATTCGAGGTTATTTCAACACCCGTTTTTTGCGTGGTATCGGGTTACTTACGCGCCCTATTGCCAATGTCCGTGTGTGACCAGTGACTCCTCTGGTGTGACACAGTGAGTGACTCACTGACAGTGACACGGCCACTGAGCTAGGGAGTTTGAAAGCTTTTGAAAAATGAGTTAAAAAGTACATATTGGTTCCAGTACTACAGTAGTATAGATCCCTGAGAGTTTTTCAGATCTGTAAAGATCATGTTCCTATCATACTTAGATCCAGATATATCATGGTGATTGCACCTGAACATATTTCCCATTTCTGTGATCTAGGCAGGATAACAGCATTTGGGGGTACTGTAGCACTAGATCAAATATCATCTCTCACGGTCAGCCGTTCAGAAGAGGATCGGATGAGTAGACAGAGCTGCTTTAATATACAGTCATGTCACCCTAGTCCGGGCGCCAATAGTCCGGGTACTACACCATCCGGGCAGGGTTGCTACTGCACGGACCTAATTACACTATATTAGTATACAGTAGTCCGGGTATCTCATGATCCGGTCTCCGGGCAGTTCCTCTAGTGTACAAAGAGTGCATTTACTATCAAAATATGACCCAGTAGACCAGTCAATCTTACACACACCCTACAAAAAAAGAGTATTCATACAAACCCAGACCAAAGTATTTAACACAATAGTTGAGGACGGGTACTGACTGTTTCATCTCTCTAACAGTTTAAGAACTAGGTATACACTAGGATTACCCAGCATTGTCTTGGCACCCTTAGCATTTGAAACAACTCAATTACAGATACAACACAAGCATCTAACAAAGCATTTAGCACCTTAATGCATAATGCTAATTAAAAGCTGTGTTTGTCTGCGCATTGGTGTGGCCCTAAGTGTGAAAATCGTTACATGAACAACAGACACTACTTTCTACAGCGACCCTATGAAGTTTAGAAATTATAAAAACAACTATTTCAGAGAATATTTACATTATAATTATAATATAATTATAAAACATTTTCCAAAAAATGATAACCCAGCACCCCCCCCCCCCCTCCCCATTGCACGATGTTTCAGGCACCCGGGCGTTTCAGTTCCCGGGCGTTTTTTGCTTTGCACGGCACTGCCCGGATTAGGGTGACGTGACTGTATACCGGTACTTATAGAGGCTGCTGTAGCACTGGCCCTAGGACCTAGGCTAGGTCCAACTCAGACAAAAAGATCCACCTAACATGGCTAGGGATGCCATTGGGCAGGGTCATACACACCTGCAATTCACATATGTCTTAGGGAGTGTTCATTTATTAATTACAGGGGGGGGTGGTGAGATTTCGCGCGGAGGGGCAAAAGAATATTGTGCCCCCCCCCCTAGCTGAAGGCGCCGAAAAATTTTAACCCCCCCCCCCCCTTTGAACTATAGTAACGCGCAGGCTTTTTTGCTAAAAAGGGGCTTAAATTTTTACGCCCCCTCAAGAGGGGTCAGAATTTTTTACGCCCCCCCCCCCCCTCAGGAGGGGTCGGAAATTTTTACGCCCCCCCCCCCCCCGCTGTAACTAATAAATGAACACTCCCTTAGAAAACACAATTACCAACATCCCCATGGTAACAAGTTTATACAATTCATATTTTTTTATTAATTATATTTTGAGAGCTGCTTCTAGGAAGGGCGCATATTGGATCACAGAGAGCAGTGCCCAGTACAGCGTGGCCCTTATCACTAGCCTGACTAGACATAGTATCTCCTAGTCCGAGAACCCTAGCTAACTCTGACTGTACTACGGCACTGGGCTACGACACACATAGTCTTTGTCATAGTTTGTAGAGTTCTTTCTTTTAACTTTTTCAGCCTCCTCGTGACGTGGCAGGAAAGTCTGTAAAAGATGGAGACAATAACTCTGGAAATGGGCGATACAACAGGCCCTCAGCCAGGGATCCAGTACATAGAAGTCATGCCTTCGTCCTTCCATCAACCCCATGTAACCGAGGAACATCAGGCCTATTCAACCTTAACCAATATCAGCTATGAACAAGAAGAACCATACCAAACCGTTTGTATGAAGCCGTCTGGAGGTGTAAGCCTATTGTCTGGAGCAGCTTCACAGCTTAGGTTGCCTCCAGAGCAGCTGCAAACCTCTCAAGTGGATAACTCAGTAGCTTCACAGGCCCAAGGTACTGTAACCAAGTGAGGTTAATTGTGTGTATATGTAGACATGAGGACTCCAGTGACTGGTATTACATAGGTTTAATTTATCCAAAGTAGTCGATGTACAATGATTCCAATTCACACAGTCAAATAACTATCAATTGTCCAAATGTTCCTAATATTATACTTAGATATTAGCTCTATGACAGTATTCTAACCATATATTTTCTTCTAGTGGGCGCCCTATTGACTACCTATTTTTATCGGGCATTACAACCAAGTTTGTTTTTTTTTTGTTTTTTTTTGGCATCGCGGTAGACAGACGCTTTCACAGCACTCGTCCCCAAAGAAAAAGCTTTTATGATTATAGACCATCTAAATGGAAATACATATATATATATATTTCATACTCCTGTGATTCATTAAATATTAAAAACGTGAAATGGCTATGGAACCATCTGAACCTTGAGAAAAAGAAATTCTTAACAACTCTTATAAAACTTTAAATTTCAGATACATATTCTGCATACTCTTCTCTGCTAACGGAACACACCGCGGCCAGCATGTTTGGCCAAGGACACCAGATGGAGGTACAACAGCAGCCCGTGTACATTGATAGCACGGGGCAGGAGATGACCGCCCTATCCGGCATGCGAGTCGTCAGCCTACCAAGTATGTCGCTAGCTACCAATCCACAGTCCCTCTGTAACGTAAGTAGATATATGTTAGGCCAAAAAAAAAAAGTTGTGTTCAGGTAACATGGCCCAAAAATAGTAGGGTAGGTAGCTGTTTTTTTCTGTTTTTTCAACCTTTTTTAATTAAAGGATTTTGAGACAAAATTCCTCCCATTTTCGTATAATTTTACAGAAAAAGAAATTCAGTAAAAGAAAAAAGTGTTTTTTGTAGAAAAGACGCAAAAATGCCTTCCAAATAAAAAAATAAAAAATTAGGGTAGGCCCAAAAAAATAAGGTCGCTAGGGATACCTGAACACAACTTCTTTCTTTTGGCCCTATAATGTCAAATAATATTGGTATCCATTAGATTTGCTAACGAGAAGACTTGTGGTTGATTTAGGCAAACTACAATGTCCGGTATGTCATTAGGGAAATCTAAAGAATCAATTAGGGTAGTACTTAAGTATGTTCATTTTTAAAATGAGTTAGATAAAGATACCAAGATTATGGCATTTTCTTTCCATTAGGTTGGTAAATCGGATGAGCCGCTGTATGTCAATGCCAAACAATACCACCGAATCTTGAAAAGGCGAGAAGCTCGGGCAAAACTTGAGGCTCGCGGAAGAGTAGCAAAGGAGCGTTCTGTGAGTTGATGCTTTATTTGACATAGCGACTTTTTTTTTTGCTGCTATAGGATCCTGCATATTGAAGACCATTAAACAATTTTTTTTAATTTTATTTATTTATTTTTTTTAGCTCTTGTCGAAAATCTATTCATGAAGCTACATCAAACCATTGCCCGCATAATTGTTGATATGATATCAGAACTGAATATCACCTCGGGTTTGAAATAGTTAATAATTTCTTAGAAGCTGATATGAGTACTAAATTGTTAACGTAAACTATTGATTTGTAACAAAGTTTGTCTTCCTTTTGCAGAAGTATATCTACAACTCACGCCATGTTCATGCTAAGAAAAGACAGCGGGGACCAGGAGGGAAGTTCCTCAAGCTCTCACCCACAAACAAAGAGAATTTATAGAAATATTCAGATATGAATGCAGTTAGGATGTACTACACCATTTATGTAGTCCATGGAGTTATAATTGGGAGTTTCCAAACTTGTTTTGAAATGTTTCAATAGTCTCAGGTATAATCAAGGACTCATTGCAAAAATATGTGATATGTGTATAATAATTGAAATATTTAAGTTATTGTTCAATAAAGATGTAAATATTAATGCCTTTTTTCTGTTAAATATATGCAGATTGGTAATATTTTGTCGGCAAACAGCACAGGGGAAATCTGTGACTTAAATAGGAAAAACCCATCGAATTTGAGTGTGTATCCTGTCGGGCACATATGAAAGCAAAAGATCCAATTTTTTTTACTATATTTCCTGTTTATTTTAAACGTCTGTTCTCATCTAGGAGCATTCACATTGAATGTAAACGGTGATTAGTACAAGTGAAGGGATATACTATTACAATAAGTCACTGGTTTGTGATGAATAATTCGGTCTCTTCTCAAACTCGTTCCATATAAGTTACTTCAGACAAAATTCTCTTTTCAAAAGCAGAATACTATTGTCTGTTTACTGAAAACCATGAAAGGATCCAACCTCTAACCGATTTGTTACTTTCTTACTTGCCTAAAAATGAACTATTATAAATACCACAGGTAATTCATTTGAAAATAGCATAGGATCCATTTTAATTTAAAGATTTAATGTACGAATAGTTATATATTAGGGGATCTTGGTTACTCCATCTAAATTGAAATATCGGTGTATAACTTCTGCCAGGTGCTATGGTCTGTCCCAATACTGGGACTGCAATAATCAGATGCATTAAAGTCGGTGAATGAAGTCAGCTGTGTTTCGATATCCATGCGAAACTCTTTTACATATCTTCATACGTTTGCAATGGTGGCACTCGGAATAATGTGTAACATACCGTGCATATGTACTGTATGTTTTTATATATACAGTGCATTTTCGTTCGACATTCTTTCTTTTAACTTCTACTTAACGGCTAGGTTACTTATTAGTTTCATCATTGATATACATTGGCAATACGATAATCAATGTGTAAATGTTTACATAATATCTTTAATACTCAAACCTTCTTATATTTCATTACGAACACAAAATACTTGTAGAGGTAGAATTTAACTGGAATTTAAATCTGATAAAACCTACGGTACATACAATACATCTATAATGGAGACAAGACCGATGACATACAAGTACATGAAGTATACACTGTTTCAGTCTAATTTTTAACCCCTAAAGTAACTGAATACCAATCTAAAACTCAGTATTTATTCGCAGAATCTGGAGGTGTAAAAGGTTTACTATTGGATCAAAAATTTACATAAATTGTCGGGTATTGTTTCCAGATTTACAACACACAAACTCCAGTATTATAAATACTCTTCATGCCTCATATTTTCTGAACAGGTGAAATGAATCCATTGCTATTCCATCTAGCCCCATTTGGGTCACTCCCATTGAACGCCATTCACGACAGAAATGACAAGTCGTACAGCTCAGCATTCGAAATATCATCCAGGTATATGTACAGGATTACGGGATGCATCACATACCTTTAGAGGTAGCTGACTGGCCAGCCTTTTTATAGAACCTTGAACATCTAATAAATTACATGACACCATCTAATGCTAATAAACTAGCATGAGTGAGTCCTCGTCCACACCAGTGACATTATGTGCTGTTAAAAACTGAAAGGTATAACGTACCGTAAATTTTCACGCAGAAGCCGCGGCTTGTACCTAGTCGGAAACCCAGTGTGGCTAACAAAATTGGCCAAATTATAGGTGCGGCTTATACGCGAGATTTTACGATACCTTCAACCACTCAACCTCCCAGGAAGCAAATCAGCGAAATAAACCTTGTTTTTCATCGAAATATATGGGAGAAAGCAACATTTTATGCCATGAATGTTAAATCACTCAGGTCTCTTCCAGAATCCTAACTTCATAGAAGTTAATAGCATGAATTCATTGGAGTTAATTACAACGAATTCATCCTTACTGAATACTCAAGACATTAGTTGTCTGCAACAAGTCTTTTATCACTGTTTATCTAAGCTTTTCTTGTAAAGCCCAGACAACAACTGTGTCGGGAGTGAATATTTCATCTCAAACTGATAAATATTAGCAGTTTTAAATCGGTTTCCATTGAGCAGTGTTGCCAACCCAGCCCCCTCTCCCTACCCCCCCCCTAACGAAAAATGTAGGTCTTAGTCACATTTTTTAAATGCAAGAGGTGTACATGCAAATATTCATGGACACCCCCTATCAGTCTAATCTTTAGACTCTGACTTAGAAGGCCATTTGGAGTATCCTGAGTTTTCAAGAAGCATTCCATGTGGTTGACAACACTATGTAGAAAATCCAGATCCTCGACCATTTTTACATCATATAAATAACACAAATCAAAACTGTGTGTGAGTTCTTGTGTTTAGTGGAATGTGTTGCTGCTCTGCTGATTTCTTGATTGGGATAGTGTCCACCACTTTCAGAATTAGTCGAGGTGGTACCCGGGGGCGGTACACAGTGGAACTCCTATCCGGCAACCAAAGCACCACAACATGAAAACTTGAAGAACTATGGCAGTTCGGATCGGCGCATATCAACCTCCATGGTAGTCCTAGACTTTAACAGGCCCGTTAGAAGCCCAAGTCTTACTGCCCCTCCAGCAAGAATCAGGGTGGAGCGAGGACCGGTACTCTTCGCCTTTATATCTTATAGGGTAGGTCGGGGTTTAAGTTTCCAGGCTTCAACATTGAGTGCTACTATATCAACTGCCCCAAGACGAGCATGTCCTTTGGCGCGTCGTCGTTCGTCATGTCGTTAAACCCGAGTTTCATGTGGAAGGCCATCATGTTGATGTGGCTGACGTGACAGAAGCTGTGCACGCCTGAGGTGTCGCACGCTCGCAGCGTCTTGACGGCGCAGGACAGCAGTTGTCGCGGCACCGTCAGGTCGTTCAACTTGCGTGACAGGATGTTGAGGTGTAGGAACCCTGGGAACTTGTCACACAGCGAGTCCGGCAGCGGTTGGGGCGTGGTGTGGAATGTCCGCATGATCTCCTGCAATTATGGACAAAAGGTCACAATTAGTGTATACTCTTGCTACCTTAACCCTTTATGGGACGCATAGTGGTTTAATGTACCTTGTGCCTGACCATTATGATGCGCGACTGCAGCCCTGGTGAGTCTACTTGCTAGGGCTGAATTCATGCAGCCTCTCGAGCCTTCAGGAATGTATCAACCCTGTAGGGTCGGCATGATGCATGGATGCAGCTTATGTTCGCCAGGGGCGCTTTCATGCATCATGCCTAAAAAGGGCACGATGCGGTATGGCCTATGATAGTACACTACAGCATAGATAGGTTTGGACCACTCAGCCAGAAGGGACCTGCTACTAAGGTGGTCTGACCACCGGTTAACACACACCTGCGTGGGCGTCACCTAACCAACGAGTAAATCACTAGCGCTGCATTCAAGCATCATCACGACCCTACAGCATTGAGACATTCCAGAAGGGTTGGCATGATGCTCTAATGCAGCACTGACGAGTTACTCGCCCGGACTGCATTGGCCAGGTACGTCATTCCGACATGAACATCTCCGAAATACTTACTTCAGCTGGGGAGAGTCCCTCTTCTGACTTTGGCTTTGGGTATTTCTTCTTCATTTGAGGGATCCAGGATTCGATCCACCGTTTCTGGTAGTCCTTGGCATCTGGGGTGGCTACGATGTACCCGATGACCCCGCTATCGTCCTCCACCACGAAGCAGAACTCGCGACTAAGCGCGAGGAGGCCGCCCACCGACTCGTCTGCGACCAGGTCTGGGTGCTCCGGGTAAATGTTGGAGCCGTCCTCTCCGTCGTCACACGTCTGACGACAAACAGCGTACACCGCATCCTGCAGATGATATCAGAAATGCTACTCAATCATCGACACAATGTAGGAAACCTCACAATTTTGGTCAGTTTTATGTAGATAATCAAATTAATTAAAAAATTCTAGCAAAGATATAGGAATTTCTGTAAAACTAGGAAAATTGTGTATACACTTCTTCGCCAATTAATACTTGATGATTCATGCTTAGTAATCATGCGTAGAAAACCATGAGGGGAAGTTTGTGGTCGAAGTACAATGTCTGGACTTTCAAATATGATGCTAAATAAAATGTCGCGTACATGACTTAGTGACAATGCAGTTGTCTTAAAGCCCCAGCGCCTCTATATATAGGGCTGAGTACCTGTCCCGGCTCCACTCCACCTGTCGCTGGAGGGGTACCGAGATCTGCGCCTTTAAACCTAAACCTGTAAATGGGCAGAATGGATTCCAAGATCGTATATGAATATAGACTTTGAAATGAGATCATTTGTGCTCACCTTATCATCAGGGAAATAGGGGCGTATCGTGTAGACGTTGGTAGACTTGGCTTCATGTCGGGGAGGTGGGAAAAGGTCATTGTCCCCTTCCAACGGCAAGATTCTCTACAATTTCATATATTCAAATTAATACTTCCTGTCAAAATATATCTTCTATGAAACACACATGGAAGACTACATATGTTTTTTTTTTGGTGTTTTTTTA
The DNA here is from genome assembly GCA_947462335.1 of Harmothoe impar. Lineage (NCBI taxonomy): Eukaryota > Metazoa > Annelida > Polychaeta > Phyllodocida > Polynoidae > Harmothoe > Harmothoe impar. The sequence continues at coordinate 67,116,435 of OX381707.1, read as the reverse complement.
TGAATGATCACCAGCTTTTATCTACTCGCGTTTTTACCTTCGTCATTTTTCTTACAGCGTTTCACAGCATTATGAGATATGTGAGTATGCAATACAGGTAATTACATAGCATATGTGTGCCCCTACATGGGTACCCGCATTTTTGACCGTGTCGCCGTGTCGATTTTTAGCAAAAGGGCTGTGTCGATGTGTCGATTTTTATCCCATACCATTAGTATACACTCTACTTCATGTGCCCATGTCCGTCGATTTTTAAAAGGGCCGTGTCGCACGTGTCGATTTTTAAAACTGCCGTGTCGCTGTGTCGCCCGTGTCGATTTTTACCCATGTAGAGGCACATATGTCATCGCCAAATGGTGAATTTTTTTTTTTTTTTTTTCATTATGCTACATGTCTTTAGTAGGAGACTTACCCTAAACTCTGCATGTAGCCCTCCTCGGTACACCCATGGTTCCTGCTCACCACACCGGAACGGTTCCTTATCTGGTCTGCCCATGCCTGAAATAGTGTATGTTTATAATCATAATTTAAGTAATACTACTAAATGGGAAGTTCTCTATACGATATCGTAAACATGATAAGACTAGTGGTACTATACTGCTACACTCCATTGCTGCATTATCCATGTGATGACCATTATTATCTCGGTAACTTGTAAGATGCCACTGTTAGATATAATCTATCATGCTATAGCCAACGACAACCTGGTTATACCATAACTTAACTTAACTATAATTTCACACTTTTTTCTATAATATCTAAATTGGCCATGCATGTACACCAGTATTTTGCTGAAATTTTGAACTCACCGTTCCATTTGATGAGGCTATTGACCATGGAGAGAACGCTGCGCATGTCACCGATGTAGGTGTAGAGTTCATACAACATTTGCCGGTTGGTGATGTTGACAAATTTATCAACGAGTACCGTCACTTCCCGGTACCGTTCGTGGAACTGCACCGCTCGGTCGTACCATTGCCGCACTTCGAGTGGCTGTCGTGGGAACACACCAATCAAAATTAGACTTTTACAGACATACCACATTCCACGAGTTAGAAGCACAGTGCATTTGAACTATATTTTAAACATATTTCTATTAGTCGAAATTGGTCCAAAAATTGTTTTTACTGTAAAATGTTTGCCAGTGGGGTGTGCCCTTATTACACCATGTGTTGAATACAGGTATTACACCTGGCTTTAAACGTTCTTCTCTGATTCAATGTTTCGGCTTTTATATCAAAAAGCAATGCTGGTTGATTAAGAGCTGTGATCATTATTCATATCTTACAGCTTTTATTCTGATTCGAATTCCTAACAAAACTACTTATTATAGGCAATTTCATGTTTAAGAGAACCATTGTTAGAAATTGCTGAAAACACATGTGATAGTTCTTCCTGCTCCAACCTGAGTGTTGTTACCTGTTCTGATTTGGGTAGTTTAAAGGAGCCCTCTATGGTTGAGGCATGTGCTATCAGCCAGTGCGCCTCTTTGAGGAGGTTAATGGCGCGTGGTCCATGTTCGAAGGGGAGGTAGAACAAGTCGCAGAACAGTCCCAGATCAGCCTCGTTAAGCGGATCCAGCTCTTCGATCTTCCGCTTACCTGTGGTGCTCTTACACCCAGCTTCTTTGGCTGTATGGGAGCATAAAGTAAAGTTGAAATTTATATGCATTGAGGTATGCATTCTGCGTACTGTTACTTAAATAAAAACATATAGATCTTGATAGAGATTTATCTCCTGAAAGCATCTCACAAAAATCCATTGTACCTACCGATAGTTAATACTTATTCTATATATATTATTAAAGCTAGGTATTGACCCAATGATCTCTTACTCTTAACAAAACCATGTCAACTTGTTCATTGGTCAGCCATCTTCAATTCACTATTACCTGGACATAAAATATATGGAAATACAGCTATGCTGATCGTACCTTTAATTTTAGCGGAGAGGCGGGTATCACGTCGGGACGGTGAGCCATGCGGGTTCTCACGCTGGTTCTGGTGCAAACCTTTTGTCTCGTACATCTCAGGAATCCAGTCCTGAATAGCCCGCACCAGAGCCTGTTTTGATTGGTACCCACAGCAACCATTCTTATCTTTGGCCGAGGAATCCTCCTCATTTTTGGCACTTTTATTATCTGGAGAGCATTAGAGAGGATTTGACACATTTGATAGGATAGCATCATCATGGATGGGAGTTACCTCAACTCGGCGAGATAGTCTTTGATACAGATATGGGGATCAAAACAGTTTATTCTATATTCAGGGATGTAAGTCAGGAGAGGCAAAAAAACAGGAAGTTGGACCAGGCCCTCCCTGCAGTGTAACAGGCCAGCAGAAGGCCCTAGAACGACCTCCCCCGCCTTCCTGAGGCCCTCCCCGCCTCCCCTGCAGTACCTCCCGGCCAGCAAAACGGCCCAGGGCGGTCTCTTTGACCCTCCTGGAATGTTCCCACTGAGTCACTTACATCCCTGTTTATTAATTGATTTCAGGTGAATTCCATTCGTATTTCATATGTTAATGTGTTAAGGACTATAACTAACAATAAGAACTATCTATATAAGACACATGATGCGGCACATGGGAGATCATTGTCTACAACTAATGAGACAACAAATTGAAACTTTTTTACACTTCTGGGTAAATATTGCTTGTAGTTGTACAAATTAAAACATGGACAAAGATTGTAAAAGTCTATAGCGTTTTGTGTAGAGATAAACGCATTAAGTGCAGATGTATTTAGATAAATAGCTTCCTAAATGAATACTAAGTATACAATAAATACCTGAAGCTTTATTGATGACACCGTTGGCTTTGGGATAGTTCTCCACGCGATCCTTGCTCCACTGTGACAGTGTGTGCATGACTATAAAGTTACCCTCAAACTCACAATTCGGGTTTGTGAGAACACCGCGAAGATGTTGCACCAGCTCGGGTGACCGGCCTTCGTATGGTCCAAGAAAGAGTCGGGTTTGGTCATAGTCGTTGGCATGAAGGTTATCCCAGATAACAGGCTTTCGACATATGATACGAGCCACGTCTTTTACCGATTCCACAGAGATCCGACTGGACACCACCTTTGGTCCTGAATTCATACCGGCACAAAACAGGTCTTTTAGAAATTCATTGCAATAATGTCGAGAAAACATCTTTGAGACGATATTCAAAGATCGTAAGCGAAACATAAATCAAGAAGCCCTGAATCATCTTCAATCTATAATTGATATGTTTAATATTTTATCACTTGGAGGAAAAATTATTTTCTTTATATAAATCCGCATGGAATACCCATAATTTTGTTTTTGTTTTTTGTTATGATATATATGGAGCAGACCAATATCATAACACTCTGTGGGTACTAATTTCCACTATGAATAGAATCATGTTTATTTTACATCACAAGGAGTTTATGTACATGATTACACTTAATACCATGTTATTACATGTATTTATAGATGCAAAACCAAACAGAGTGGAGAATCACAATGTTATGTTGATTGCCCTACCTGTCCATAAGATGTCGATGCCTGGAACGAGTGTGTGGCCTATGTCCTGGAGGTAGTTGGAGTGAAGCAGGTCTGGGGATGCACGTGATGAACAATACTCTGTCGGAAATCAATAACATCATGTTAAAGCAGCTCTGGGAAGGTAGAGTGCAGCTAAGGAGGGACTTTTCTGGTCTCTATTGAATGACCTTTATGTGACTAGTTGTATAAATGTTTATTTCATGTGAATCTATTTGAACTAGGGTTATCTTCCTATATTCTGATTTAAGAGGGCTTGCTTTTTTTCCCCGGTAAGATTACCTTTAGCGTAGTAATTGCATTAACATGGTATTTTTTGTTAATATAAAAAGTTAAACACAGATATTTCCTCTGTCATAGTGGGAGGTGTTCACATTGTTACATCAAGATTCACATTCCCGCTACGTGCTACAAGCTTTCCATTTTGCAAAAAATCTTAAAAGTACCTCATTTATTGAAAACCTTGTTGTCATATCTTTAAAATGATGTTTAGATACCATTATATCAAGTAACTGCAGAGAAACAAGAGGTTGAATAAAATATATGTGAAAATTATGAAAATATTTGTTGCAATTTGGCTGCTTGATCTGTAGCAGTACTGTACCTGTGGGACAGAAGAGAAAAATTGGTGGTTCTTCCAGGAATTTGTGAATATCATTAGTTATGATGGACTGTGCCCTGCCGAGAGAACCAAACTCTTCCCTGTCCTCCGGAGTCATCTCTGTATCAATGTCATCAAACAACAGCGAAAAACTCGTGCATCCCAGCTTCGCAACCTTTGTAGGTGAAAAATATAGCACTTATACATGTGAACTGACTTTAGCGGCAGTTAGACTTAGATGTGAAAGTTTTTTTTGGGGTTGAATTATGTTAACATAGTTTTGTGTTAAATCACAATGATGTAACTATTGAATCCTTAGGGAATGGTGATTGGTAATAGTTAGAGTTACGTTGAATATACTGTGACGTATCATAAATTATTGTGTAAAACCTGAGGCTTGTATGAGTCAGAATTCTACTGCGGCTTTTAAGATTGTCCCGAACTTTGGTGTGCTATATACGATGGTTTTTGCTGGTACAGCTAATGAGGTTACGTCCCTGGTACATTGGTATTCAGACCCTAGGTGATGCTTATCTAATTTTTCCAAAGTCTAGCTGCGGCTTACACGATGGTTAGGTTTTTACGCTAGAATTTACAGTAGAATATTTATAATGCGAGAACTAGATGAGGACCTGTTTAAGCTTCATCTTGATGGCCTCCAGGTCGTCTTTGTTGGAGTAGGTGATGTCAAGGCCCGGGGATAAGGCGTATACAAAGGCCACATTGTTCTCCTTGGCAGCTTTTATCAACGACTTTAAATCATCTGCAAAATATAATTCAGCTGAATTAAGGCAGTACTAATGATTGTTGTGAAAGAAGTAGCCCGATGGAATCCCCCACTTGCATGTCACATCTTCGTTATTGCTTGTGAATGTGCATTCATAGCATGGAATCTTCATTTGGATATGTCACTTTGAGAATACCGGTAGTTAATTTGAACAGAATTCATGATAAAATACTTCGATTTACCATGTTTAGTTGACAGAATGGAGCCGGTGTTGAAAAATGACTGCTCCCTCATGAAATAATGTAGATATACCAATGACATTTACTTTGATTATGAAAAAGAAGACACCTGAGGAAATTCTTTAATTTGAAATACTACCGGTACTTTATTAATGATGACTACTGGTAATTACCTCTTCTTCTTTTTTTATCTCACTTGCAAGGTGATGAAATTTAATAAAATTTAAAAATTTAAAATTTAAAAATTTTTAATTCTTATTTTTTGGTAATTCCAATATGGATTATCAACCTACCTGCTTCTGAGTCTGAGTATAGCCGTCTCCAGTGTAGTCTGTGCTTGTAGTCGTCTTTGGGTGCGTACAGATACGTGTTGAGTCCCATACGCTTCATCCTGTCAGTCACACAGACAAGTACGATGTAGCATTGGTACAATATTCAGAGGAGTCTCCACGTCTTTAACGCCAGTAACATGATACTTTATATATTGTGCAGTGATGCCAATGGAACTATCGGCTAAATCTGATCTATTTTCTTCATTCCTTTACCTCCAATGAGATTGTGAATAAAAACAAATTGAAAATTTGAATTGTTTATGTTTGAGGTATCTACGGATATGGGTAACTTACTTTATGTACAGATCTCGTCTCTGTCCTGGACTCCATGGCTTCCCATAAAAGCCTGCAATACGAAAGTTAAAAGCTATTGATGTATGCTTGGTTTGAATAGCTACAACTTTTGGTAAACACCGGTCGCTGGAACGAGGTGAAAGTGATCTAGGTTAGATTGGAATGCTCTGTCAATAGGAGGGAGAACCCAATGTAGATACCCCATGATCCGGGCCCATGTGGCCTACGTAGATGGATATTCCATGTAGTTATCCCATGCAGGATACCCCATACAGATACTGTCGCTGTGAACTTTCTCTGCTGTGGTTCTACTACTCTACTGTCCATGCATGTGACCCCTGACTTGGGGTTGAGTTGTGTCTCAGGCAGTGTGCTGTGTTCAGACGTGGACATAAACTTGTCTACAGAGCATTTCCACACCCTTATTTCAATTCAATTATATTTTTCATCTATTTCTTCAACTACCCTTGAGGCTTGACATGTATGTTAAAATTATGCTTAAAAGATAATTACCGGTATGTTTTAATAAATTGGACAATTATTAATGTTTCTACATGCCCCCAAAAGCCCATATATTGGTGGTTATAGCTTTCAAAACTTACCAGAATGCACCATTTGCATTCAAAATTTCCCTGGATAAGGTTAAGCAAACACCCCTATTTTGGCGAGTAGAGCCCTCAAAATCCACCAGAATAGGGTACGCCATTCAAGATTCAGAATCAAGATTCAAGAAGGCTTTATTGAATAATGTAAGGATCCATTTATCTCAGCACCGAGCTAGCATTCATGGCATTATATACAGTTTTTACATAGGAATATACCGGTATACAGTTGATGGCTCCTGGTCTGTTTGATAAATAAGGTTCGACAGCTATGATTTGAGAGACTTTTCTGTTATCACCATGCATGTTATATGCAGTCGCAAACTTAATGTTTTTCTCTTCGAAGCTTTTCCAAGCACTTTTACTTTCTGGCAGATTTAATACAGTATAGTAGTACATGCTAAACATTTTGCATCGAGTTTACAGTGTGTGCACATATTGCTCAGTGGCTTTTTGTAACTTCTTGACAGACTGTCCTGAGTACATGAATTAGGATCTATGCGCAGTTTTGTGATAATACTTCTAATTATATAGGGTAAGTATGTGTGACCTAGATACTCCCGCTCCCTATGTGGATAGTTGAACTCGCTCAAAACAATTGGTCGCTACGATCTGACAGGTGCTCCCACAAGTAGAGTCTCGCCGTGACTACATGTAGATAGTTCAGATCATCCAGACAAGTTTTAATAATGTCATTCTAATCATTTTTCTGGCGTGGGGGCATGCCCCCAATTTTCCCAAACCCCCCTAATATGCTTATGTCTCCTTATGCACTTGTCACAGAGTTTTGGTCCTCTCTGAGGTTGGCAGCACTGTAAAATGTTACAACAACATCTCTATATTTACTAATATTAGGGAGTGATCATTTATTATCAACAGGGGGGGTGGTGGGTTTGGGGGGGGGGGGGCAAAAAAATTTGGACCCCTTGACCGGGGGGGGCAAAAAAATTTGGACCCCTCTTGGGGGGGGGGCAAAATAATTTAACCTGTTTTGAGCCAAAAAGCCCGCGCGTTACTATGCTTCAAAGGGCGCGCCCGCGAGCCGATTATTGACCCAAAGGGGGGGGTGGGGTAAAAAATGTTGACCCCTTGACCGGGGGGGGTAAAAAATTACGCGCGCTCCGCGCGGAAACCCACCACCCCCCCCTGTTGTTAAAAAATGATCACTCCCTTAATTGTCCTGAACAACTTCAGCAACTTGAACAAGTCAGTGACTCAGTTGTCACTCTGCCAAATCCAAGAGTGCCGCCTGCACCCGCGAGCCTGCAGGACCCAAGCGTCCTCTCATAGACTTCCTCATCCCTAACTTACCTTCACATACACCACACATGAAAGCCTTCTGTCCATCGGGTTGGCCTTTTTTCGACTTGGATGAATGCATGGTCGTGCTGAGAGTGTAATCTTCAATTAACAGCCTTTATGACATGTCAAGTGTCTCGTCTGGTCTTCTCTGAAAAGTTCAGCGGAAATCAGTATGCGGCAACCAAAACACAACACTGATGCGGACCCGTTGCAACTGTAAATCCAGCACCAGGGGGCAGTGCTGTTTCGCGCGTGAATTTTAAGGTCTGGTGGACCTAAATGGTTTTGCTATCTCTGTTTTCCTATCCATATCTGGGACACATTTAATAATTAAAGGGGGGGTTAATAAATGTTGACCTGTTGGAGGGGGCGTTATAAACTCTAACCCCTCATCGGGGGGGGGGGGGGGGGGTGGGGGGGGGGGGTAAAAAAAAAATGTAGTAAAAGGAAAAAAAAAAAGGGGGGGGGGAGGAATTGTCGGCACCTTTCACAAAGTTTCAGTAAGGGGGGACGCGAATTATCCGCGAGGTCTGAGGTGTGTGTAAAAATTGAGTGCACCTCCACGTGAGATCCCCCTCCCCCCGCCCCTTTAGGCTCTTATCAATTGCATCAGGGGCTAGAATCTAGGCTTCCCATTGCATTTGGGAGTGATTCAGGTTTATTTTGTGAAATCAGTCTTGGGAGGGAGCATTCATAATGAGGGGGCGGGTGAAATCTTACAAAGAGGCGCACATTGTTTTTGCCCCCCTTCCTTTTTTTAAAGTATTTTTTAGGCTTCCAGTTCAACAACAACCAAAATGGGAAAAATCGAGAGGGGGGAGGTGTCCAAGACTTTAGAATTTACAAACAACAAGCTGATACATCATGGTACATAAAAGCTTTATTAATTTTTCTTCCTCATTTTTTTTAACCTGGCAATCATAGTACATTACTTGACAGGATTAAAACCGTTAACGGCACCCCGTCGTAAAGTTTAATCGATTTCATTTGTCTATACATGGCGGTAATTGCGAGTGGCCCACAGGGCTAATATGATAATGACAAAAGCCATACACATCTGAAGTGGTCATACTCCAAAGATGTACATTGGATGAGGCTTAGAAGAAGATACAGTACCCTTTTAAATGTTACAATATAATCAATTGACAATGTGTTTGTAAGATGGAAGGCTTTCATACTCATAATATCTAACAAAAATGTTTTTATCTCAACAACATCGCTTGAGTCTTGAAATACAATGCTGTAACTATAAGTGTATAGTAATCACTATAACTTCATAGATATGGCATAAAGTCTAAAATTTGAACTGCCAAAGTTTCGTCATTGTCATGGTGAAAAATATTTGAACATGTTAATAATCCTTGTGACTTCCTCTTACCCTATATATTATAGAACTCAATTGAAAATATGCTTCAAACATGGTTGTTGCTATAGTTGTACGAGGAACCTGATGAGATGTAGAAACGCCGTTATAACCCTACGTGAACATCACTAGATGTTAATGTAAAGGCAGTGTTGGCAACAAGACTCGATTTTTTTTTCATTTTCAATATTCCAGGACCAGTAATTTACTCCTTTGAAATCCTCTGCAATCATCTAATATAACATACATAAATTTCCCTATATCTATAAGTTGCTTAGCAACCAAGATTACACCTAAGCACGTCTAGAACTCATATATGCTAAAAGTTTCTTTTCTCTTTCTTTCTCTGTGGTATAAATGGATTTCATGAACATTTTGAGACTTAAACCTGGTTCACCAAGTCTCTCCGTATTAAAATCAGAGACCAAATGATGGAAGTGGAACATTCTTGGCATTAACAAACAAATCACTTTAACATGCAGTTGTACTTTAAACCCCCTAGCATTCATGGGTAAGCTTACACCTTTTCTCATTTGAATTGTGACAATTCTCCACACTAAACATAAGGAGTTTTTATTTCTTGGTAAATACAACAATACTGAAGGCCACAGATTGTATCAGAGGTCAGACAATGTGCTATGGATTTACAACACTATGGGCATGTTTCGGGAAATTGTTACTTATTTTACAACTTTATATTTGTCATGAAGCTGGTATTAAAGTTAATACTACAACAATATTCTATGAGTATTATATCTTTCGAGAATCTATACCTGAATATTTAATATTTAATAAATAGCAAACACAGTAATGATATATGGGATTAGTGCAAGCTCGCCCCCTAAAAACATGAATACATACCGTTAACCCATATTTGAAGGATATCACTTCACTGACTTCAGGTCCTCTAATATTACCCCACCCTATGTACATTAGACTGCCATAAGTTATAAAATGGATTTTATACACTGAAAAAAAATCTTGAAAAGACCCATGAGACGCATTGTATCTTCATCTCAGTCATTATACAGAGATAAGTGACGGACATTACAACGTGTATCATGAGTCCCTGGTAGCTGAGACAGGATTCTGAGTATTTAACCATCATAAAAAGGGAGATGTACTTCAAAAAAGACTCAGTAGATCTTACCAAGACAGTTATAGTTATATATTATACATGTTTTATGTACCATTAACATCCTTAATGTATTTTCAAAGGTCGCAAATTTGGAAAACTGACCTAAATGAGACAGCAATACATTTGATTTTTCATAACACTTGTATTGGTGCAAAACGATGCAGCATACACAAGTACATTAACTTGATTAAGCCTAGAGTATGCGTGGGAAATAGTCATGGAATAACTTAGTGTTAGTGGCGCGTGTGAATGCATGGTGCAGACAGGACTGTATCCAGGCATTTATTGTTTTATTTTGTACCTACTTCATGCTTGATAACCTCAATGATGTTTTAGTTAGTATACCAGGCACCGGCCCTATTTGTGAGGACACTAATGAGAGCAGACCGCTAAACCTGGCAAGAGTGCTTTCCTTTTTAAAACTTGTTTTTGAAGTTTATTCAGCGAGTTTCTAGAGTTATATTTCTATGGTTGTTTTATCAATTCCACTTTGACTTAACTTTTCAGCACATATAGTACATGCTGCATTTTGGGAACGCCAGTTTTTGCATACCGATTACAAACACGCAGCATAGTTGTATATTTGGAAGTATCCTATCTGTATTTACCATATCTAGTCTGCAGGTTGTGCTTGAAGCTTGCTCTGAATGTAGCAACATCACTTTGACCCTTGACCTCCAGTGGTCACCACTCAGACCGTACGTTATTCCCTGCCACCCACGACACCCTAGACATTAGGGGGCACTTGTAAACTTATCTACATATATACTTCCTCTCACTCATCACCCTGCAAATTCCTCCGGAGGACAAAATGGAAGTACAAAGTATCTTAATCTTGATATATATATATATATATTTATGTTCTGTTTTTACCCTTTTAACATGGATAATCTTTAAATTCCAGGTAAATTTAAACATTAATCTCTTGAATTTTACAAATCAGCATCTTTTAAAAAATCTTACCAAGTCACTCAAGTCTTGTGTGGACAGGTATTTCCTTACAGTCTTCGACCTGGTCAGGTAAACAATGTCCGACTGACTCCCGCCCGCATTGAGCACCATTCAGTACAAAGGTTGCACGTTGTTGTGGCACGCATAAAGTGATGACAACAATAGTGTTTGTAGACCACAAGGCTGGTCACACCTGTGCTTTCTGTGCTGATCAGATACAATGTGACTGAACCAAAAACTGATATACTACATTTTTTGTATTTTGATCAAATTGTAATTACCCGAGGTATGGAACGAAGTGGAATACTGAAGGGGAATTTAGGTTCTAACGAGTTTATTCTCAGGATTCTCCTCATGCTAAAAGTACACCGCTGGGCCGCTGGCAACTTTTTCGCTGCCAGCGACTACCGCCTGAAATCGGTGTTATTTTTGCTATCCCTAGCCTTCTGATATTTTGTAAATCCTCCAGTTAGAACAGTGATTTGAGCTTTAGAATCCTTTACCCTAAATGAAAAGAAGCCAAATATTTCTCAGATAAATTATACTACTCTGGGTTTTGCTCCAGTTCTGGTGATATTCAATAGAGCCCCTACCGTCACATCAAGTCTGGTCATAACAAAAAGCACATATACAGCCAGGCCTATAAGGTAGAAAATGAATCATGAAACAACCACATCAATATCTTCACATGTTAACACGGGCATCATGTATAGGTGCTCACAATCAACACTAACTACCTCAGCCACATCAAAGGCAGAAACAAGAGCCTATTTAAACCTACCTCCCAAAATCCCATTATACACTATGTTATAACACAGCGAGTGAGTGGAGAAATGATTATAATTCTCATCTAGTCATCTACTCAAAAATAGATATCTGTTTGTACAGCTACATGTGCTTATATCCACTAACAAAGACATGGCATGACAGTTCAATATTTGCCGTAACATCTGCAGAGCGAACCGCATTAAATTCTAGTGAGCCACTGTGGAGTACCCTAGTTCACGATAAACCGCCAACATCAAAATACTTAACCAAAGGCAATATGCTTTGAAGTCATGAAGTCACAAAATCTTTAAAGAGTTCACAAAAAAATGAAGCAAAGCACTGCACCACACGGATATTCTTTTACTAAGAAATAAAGACAATAGTTGGACATGAGTCAGAAATAAGAAAAAAAAAGTTGGATTTGTCTTTTCATTTTGTACCCTGGTAGATACAAATGTTAATTTTTTTTCTATTTTAACTTTTCTGGTTTATTTCGTATTTTGAATTTCAATATTTCCATGAAGTGCAAATGCAAATACTAGATATATTTATAGTGTCACAGACAAGATATCAATCCTCATATGCAATGCTTGATTTCAAGTGTTAAACATGCATCCGAACGGCAAGGCCATCAATTGTGTGTAGGGTCTTGTCCACATGATGAATGTGATCTGAAGAATTACTGATTACATGTACTACACATGTACCATATACTTGTTTTACATCATTTAAAGATAATCCACTTCATAGACATGTTTTCAGTATGTTTCTCGTATTCTTCATAAGTGCACATGAAAAAATGTTGAAAGTGTTGACTAGAAGATAAATAGATTAAGTTTTATTGATGGTAAACATTAACTGGTGTGACCTATATTAAGTATGCAATTAGTTTTTTTAATACTTTAACACTCATCTTTACCCAACGTGTAAAAATGAAGAAAACTCATAAGACGACAAAACTAAAGTCAATTCTGACAACAGACTGTTCAGTCTGACTGCAGTTCAACAATTTTTCAAGAAATATTACTTTATCAACATGATTACAGATTTTATACAAAGAAAATATATTCCTGTACAGTGCAAACCTTGTGTGGTAATAAATAGTTTATGTGTATGTACAATGTACAAGGTATTAATATGACTCTTCATGGTACTTTGTGATATCGCAATGATCGTTGGGAAGAAAAGTCTCAAGAAGGCTCCCACCTCTGGCCATGACGTAGCAGTTTTCAGATAAAATCACTAAAACTCGAGAGATTCATGGACACTTAGAGTATAGAACAGCTATATGATCAAATCAACTGCCTTGTCCCTCAAAGGGATACTAATCGTTGTGAGTTATCTTGCTTTACAATTCAATTTTTCCAGTACATCGTTGCTGAGACTTCTAAAAAACTGAATCGATAGTAATTGAAAAGCACTGAGAATCATTACACGTTTGTGCAAGTGCTATATATATAGAAAGGAATACTGCTTCAACTGAGGTACCATTCTTCCTCGTTAACTTAAGGTTCAAATTCTCACGTTTGAAAAGAAATTATATTCCATTTCTTAAAATTAATTGGAGAACCGAAGCCAGTTCATGTAATAATCGTTCATTTTTGACCTCAATCTAAACAGTTTCCATCTTTGTGGTGTTTTTCTACATGGAATTGTATTAATTCTTTCCATAGCACACATGGCTAAAAGCCGGATACTCTAAAGCTAATGGTGTCATCCAATGACAAAGAATACACATGCATATAACAAAGGACTATATATTCCATATGTCTATTTTACTTATCTTGAAAAGCTAAAGAGCATAGCACGAAGACGCAAACAAAATACCTTCTACTTCTGCTAGAAAGTCGAAAAGGAGTCCAACTCCAAGGATCACAGTTCCCTAGGTATGCAATATATAGCAAAAACAAAATTAAATCTATGTGAAAACTTTTTTTTTAAACATGGTAACACAAATCAGGATTTGCCTGTTCTATCAGCTTGTAATCCTACCAAGCTAAATGCTATAAACGCTATATCCTTAGTGATTATCACATATCTTCAGTGTTGGGACGAATGAGGCGGCATCTAAACTATAGCCATGTGTTATATCAACAAAACTTGAGAAAGCGAATGATGGAGAGATCTACGATGAATGGACATCTAGTCTATAACCTGATACTGCAGTTAACCCTATTTGACATAAGGCGTGATTTGCAGAGTCTTTGTGCAATTTTTCAGGACCAACATCAATCTATAACATATCAATGTAAACCCCACGTACAATGTTCCTCCTACTCCAACTCTGATGGATCGGTTGACAACACTACTCTGGACCGTAACAGCAAACACACCGACCGGCACTGACATTAACAGCTCTATTAAAGGGTCGCTAACAGGTACAATGGACCCCTAACATCAAAAGTCAGCTCAGGTATTATAGATCCACACATAGGATGGTAGAGAAAACAAGGAAGAGCGAGGACTTTATAACCAAACCTGCTACACCTGGTGTGAATACTGGGAGGGGTTTGTAGCTGCCTGGCACTCAGAGTACACACTGTCCGCACGGGACAGAGACGCGGCGAGGAGTGCGTGCCTGATAAAGCACATGGACCCTAGACGCAGAGTCAGGCTGGGACACATTGGCTGTACTAGACGTGAGGATGCAGGGTGTACATTGGAGTTTTTGTAGACACAGGCGTCCATGCAACGCCTCTCTGAAGCTGGTGGCGGATCTGTTGTGGAAGAATGAGGTTGTTGGGGGAGGGGGTTAATGCATGCTGATAAAAGGCAACAGAGAGACGGGCACCTCCCCTTCATGAGGGATGTGGTAGGACCGGACGGCCCGCGCCGCCAGGCACTTGAGTGTCACATGATCAACGAGACATATTTTGTACCCGGTATGTCGCGCCAGCTGCTCACCGGCCACCTTACCCGCCTCATTCCGACTGTCTACATGCGCTCCGCTCTCAATGAGGCAGGCCACGATGCGCTCTAGATTCTTGACATCAGTCTCCTCCGTCATCACCGCCAGTGCCTCGGCACATATATGCAGCGGCATGCTCCGCTCATCATCAAACTCATTCACCTGGGTGCCGCACTCGAGCAACACCTTCACCACCTCCAGGTCGGGGAAGTGTGAGTAGAACTCCTCCGAGACTTTAGACGACTTCCAGTCTACGGCCAGGTGCAGGAGTGACTTGCCGCTTAACCCGCGCGCCTGGAGGACCACGGCGCGGTGCACCCGGCGCTTGAAGGCGGTGATCTGCTCCAGGGTCTTGGGCATCTTGGTGAGCAGGTGGACGAGGTGCAGCACGAGCAGCATGAGCAGGTGGAACTCCTCCTGCTGCACGTGGCTGGACGTGTGGTCGTGCACGATGTCCCTCGCGCCTTCCACCTCCTTAGACGCCATCTCCAGCACCTGATAGCACACAAGCCGTGGTGGTGTTATAGTATTAAGACATTGAAGAAGACAGGGGCTACTTTAGGGATGGATCAACTACCTATAAATTAATGGTGGTTTGGCTGATGGGTCATACCTTCATTCGACCTAATAAGCGCCCTCTCCCTAATAAGCCCCTCCCTCCCCGCCCATGTTTTTAGGGGACGGGACCACCTCTGAACTACTAGAACGTGATTGAGATAATTTTATAAGGACCTTGCCCTGGAGGCTCATTAGTCTAATTGATCTTAAATGACGTTACTATCATGAATATCACTTCAATATATGGGATTGATAAAATCTTTTACACAAGGTCCATAAAGCTCTCACCTGCATGACATCATGGTACTGCACAGCCTCGTTCGTGTAGCCAGCTGTGTGCTCCTCAAAGATCTCCCAGAACAGTTTGCATAATGCTTGTAGCGTGAAAAGGCACTCGTGGTTTAGCGGCTCCTTCTTCTCATGCCGCAGCTGAAAGGCGTACTTCCACAGGTCGACACAGCGCTGGTACCGATGTGTGTCGGCGTACACAGCACCGCGGTACATGAGCCCAAAGATGGTGTCTTTGTGGTCTGGGCCAAGGATGCGCTCCCGAATCAGCAGACTCTGCATGTAGATGTTATCTGGACTACCCGAGACCTCCTCCAACTCCTCAATGGTTGATACCTCTACAGCACTTTGGTAGGCTGCATTCGGTTTGATAGGGCGGCTACGGCTTCTTTCATTTACAGGCGACTCGAGGCTACCAGCTGCTGCCCGTGCCTTCAGGTCCATCCCATGCCGCCAGATTCCTAAAGCTCGCTGGATATCATGCTTCTCGTCTACAAAATTTGTCCCCATGAGCTCATATGCCTCTACTTGGCGATATAGTGGGGGCTTTACTTTATTTATAAGATATTCTAAAATGTCAGAATAGCCACGCAGACTGGCTGTGTGGATAGCATCATCGCCAAAGTCATTTACTTTATAAGGGTCCGAGTTGTGCTTCAGAAGCAATTTCACTGTTTCCATGCGGCCTTCGCGGATGGCATAGTGCAAGGCTAGGTTACCGGAATTGTCCTGTGCATTCACATCAGCGTCCTTTTCAATGAGATACCGGCACAGATCTACGCTCTGCACTGAGTTGATGAGGCACGTGCCGCCATTGATGTTGGGTTTGTGAATATCGGCACAATTGTCAACAAGGTACTTTACCACTTCGATATTGGTCATGAAGCAGGCTGATCGTACGGGCGTCGACTGTGTATCGGATGTCGCGTTTACGTCGGCACCGTGCTTTATCAATAGCTTGACCACGTCCAGCTTGTTAGCGACAGCGGCGCACCACAGTGGGGTCACTTGGTGCTTGGAGCGGTCCTCCTGCACCTCGTAAACACCACGCTGCTCGATGTCGCCACCGCACTCTTCAAGGATGTAGTTAACAAAGTAGATAAGGCCCTGTTGGGCAGCCACGAAGAGTGGTGGGTTGCCATCCAGCACCTGTGAGACAATCCTGTGTTTGTCATCGCGTCGCAGTCCTTTCATTAAGAACTTGGCTTTCACTAGTTGGTCTTTCTTGACACATTTCATCAGCTCGGTCGCGAGCTGCATGACCCGTGCTGGCTCCAGCGGCAGCAGGCTGCTCGAGCCGCCTGCCGTACAGTTAGCCATCTTCTGAAAGTGCATAAAGATAGAATATCAGTACCAGTACAGGAAATCATATGCTAGGGTGGACCCCACCATTCCAAATTCCTAGGCCTGAACCTCTCTTACATTGCCTGGAAACTGTTCATGCAACATGCAGTTTATGCAACATGATGAACTTCAACCCCCTTATCTCAGTTATACCCTTTGATCTTGATAAGAATGTCTGTAGTTGGATGTGTATTGGCCAATATTGAAATAGACAATACACATATGATTTGAATTGCGGTTCAAATTTATATCAAATAGAAATAATCTCAGATAATACACAACCGTTGTAGTGCTGTGCTAGTCTAGATGTCCGCGATTGAGATTATATTATTTGTAGCCTTTTTAATTTAAATGCTTGTACTTCAGCTCAAGTTCAAGAATTCAATTTCAAGTCATTGTACTAGCTCTAGGCTCTAGCTTCTAGTCTAGACACTTTTGATTTACGTTCTGAATTCATGCTTTACACATTTTAGTAATAGCCAACACTGCACGACTTCCCGGAATGGGAGGTACATTAAACTTCTTTAGTATTGCAGAAGAGTCGTGTGGTTTGGGGAGGGGGTCCAACCAGACAGAAGGCTTAGTGAGTTGGTCTTTGGCTAACCACGACTGAACAACCAGTGTGGCAGGGAACGTGACAACAACACAGTCTGAGAAGAGATCGAGCACGGTCACGGAAAACGCCCCCGTAGACACTAATAAATCCACACTTACCCTCCAGTAGTCTTGTACCGTCTGTCTATGTAGTTTTTCCTCTCTGTTTCTAAAATATGGAGGTCCTACATATGATATGGAGTCGCAAATGGCGGTTCATCGTCAGGTCCAACATTTCGGGATCAAGATGGCTGGAATCAGTGCACTCGGGCTGGATTCTTCAAGGGAGGGGTTCCCCCGTGTTTGACGTCATAAATAAACTCACGTTATCGGGAACTCCCGATAGGGCGCGCCACGAGCGTTTCCCGCGCCACTTTTGCCTGTGGACGCTGAAAGTGAAACCAGTGAGCATGCCTACATTGACTTGCTAAAATCTAGGGCTGAAATGGGTAGCCTACCGGGCTACAGGCTACATCCATCCCGGCCGCACCCACCACCTGCCATGTATTCGGCTTATTAATACCAGGTAGGCCTACATAAGTGGACGTCCGGTCTATCAGGTGTCCGGCCCACACCTAGTAAGACGCAACAAAGCCAACATCCACTCACCCGCTCCTATGAGACAATTAAACATCGATGTCGACGGACTGTTGTCTAACGTTTGATCTCGTCTAACTAGCCCACACCGAGTCGTAGCAGCCGGGAAATCAGCTACTTAGCCAAATAATCATTTATATGATTCAGTTTTGCCTACAGAGGGGCACTTGATTGATTGGGGTCCTTATGGCCCCTGTCGATTTTAATGGATGCCATATGTCGCGATATCGATTTTGAAATACCAATGTCACCATCTCAATTCTAAAAAAATCCCGATGTCCCATCTCAGCATGTCCAGTAGACCTATTGCTAGTATACATTACATCTATTTATTCCTCCTCTCCCATGGCCCATGTCGGATTTTAGGGGTCCAGTGATTATACTGTGATAGGTCTAGAGCTAGCCAGGCTAATACCATTACTAGGTCCTACAGAGGGACTTATATAACCACAATTCACAAATAATATCAATACGCACATTATTATCTGTTATAGCAATATGTAGGCCCACTATAGAAAAAGAGGAGACCTCTGGGTTTATTTAGTTAATCACGTACATGTACAATTAACAATATATTTATATATGTGTCTTCTTCACGTGTCTCTCGCACTTGCGACTAGGTAGATATATACTTCAACCTAGGTAGCTTTAAAACTATTCAAGGATAGGTTATTTAGTTCGCATTTAAAGTGTCAACGCAACCGTTCTATGTCCTATATACTGGTTAAAAGATGTATGTCACCACCCATTGCAACAAACATATAGCATGGTCTTCAATAATTTCCCGTCCATATACCAACGTGTCAAATGCGCTGACTACGACGTAATGCAGTATTTCATCTGTTGGCATATCACACCTTGCCTTACTCGTGCCAGTGCCTGCGCTGCATCACTTAGCCCCCCGCCCTTCACACCCTTCAAGCCCTCCGCGAATCTCTGAGTGCGGCGCTCTCCAAAAGGTGGCATACTTCACGGCGCGTCGCACCTTAGGAGAGGTGTGAACTGGACGCAGAGCGCCGTGCAGCGTTGAGGTGTGAGGGCGCGGCAGTGTGAACGTGTGAATGGCAGGAGGGTGACTGATGACATGTGAGGTGTGCGATGAGTAGTGTCAGTGAACTGAGCGGGGTATATAGGGGAGCAGATCCTGTCACAGAATCATTCACTACTGCTCACTGCTCAGTACACTACTACCACTACACGTCTACTGCTGATAGCTACTGCTCACCACTCACCACTTGTTATTGCTCTGACCTGCTCATCAATTCCAAGATGGCCAACATGTCCACCTGTACTGCTGATCTGTCGTGGTCCCAATGGAGCTACTCTCCTGCTGTAGAGACCCCCGAGCAAGATGAGGTCACCCAACGTCACATCAGCTTTGCCATCACCAACGCTGTTGCAGACATGTGCTTTGGCCGCCTGCAGAAAAAACTGGCTTCTGATGATGACGTCACCACTCCTGATGACATCACAACCATCGACTTGGACGAGATCAGCTGCATTACTCCTGAAGTGACGACTAGATCCTCAAGATGGCAGCGCCGCAGCAACGACTTCCGGTTCCCACTGTCTTCAACGATGAAGGATGTCTCCCGGAACCTCATGGAGGATCTCCTGGAAGATGAGGAGTCCCGCATGGACCTCCCCGCTCCCTCTGTCAGCTCCGACAGCGGGTACGACACAGGATGTCTCACTTCCGCCTCAGACTGCAGTCTCCAGCCACGTCAACGCATGCCTGCTGATGGACAGGAAGCTACACCACAGAGGCCTCCAGTTGCCTCTCGACGTCACAGCACCAAAGCCAGAAATGATGTCTCCGTTGCTGACTCCGATGCAAGTGCCTTCTACAGCAAGCCCCTGTGCCGCCGTCCCGTTAGCCACCGGGAGGGGACCAGCCAGAAGAAGGCGGTAAAGGAGGGGGAGAAGGAACGCCGCCGCGCCATCGCTAAGTCACTTAAGCGTGTTGGACGTATGCTGCTCCGGAAGTCATCCTCTCCTACGTCATCAGATTGTGGGTTCGAAACGCTTGCCGTGTTGTAAAGGACGCCAGGTATCCATGGATACCAGAGACTTGTAGTAGTCCAGTATCAATCTGACTACAGAGACTTGTGCCATTCTTCAAGTTACTGAAGACAACTTGACTATGTGATATTCACGCTGATATTCTATACAGACTTTATTAGCTGGTTGCTTATTCAACCTCTGTTGTTATAGTTGAGAGATCTATCGATGCTTTTACTTTAGCATTATGTTACTGAAACTGCTAGCAAAGTGTGTTATATTGTGTCTGATAAACGACCAATGATGTTTATAATTGTTCACCATGTGCTGAATGATGACTGTTGACTTGTGAATAAAACCTCTTGTTGAACTGAAAATATCCTGCTTTTTCCTATTATGATTTTATTTACAATTAACGATATGATTGCATGATACACATAAATTGGCATAGATAAGACCACATTGTTTGAAATACATGTACATTAAGATTATGTTTAAGTACCTTGCATTTAAGTAGACTGTAGAGAAACCTTAGTTAAACTTGGGTGTACCACTCATGTGTCGTTGGAAACAAGTTTGACTCTCCTATCTTAGAGAGGGAAAACAAAGAACTTCTTAAGATGGTAAAGTGTCTAGTTAGGGTCTGGTGACCAGTTCGGTACCCCAAGGTTCCATTTTGGGTCCCACATTTATTTTTAGTAGACATCAATAATCTTGTGTCGTTGGAAACAAGTTTGACTCTCCTATCTTAGAGAGGGAAAACAAAGAACTTCTTAAGATGGTAAAGTGTCTAGTTAGGGTCTGGTGACCAGTTCGGTACCCCAAGGGTCCATTTTGGGTCCCACATTTATTTTTAGTAGACATCAATAATCTTAGATTTATTCTAGAAAATTGTAGTTTGTATGGAAATGGTACAGTGGTTTCTATGACTGGACCTAATCTTGGGGTACGCATCATTCGAATGGAAGATGATTTGAGGTTGTTAGATGCATGGTTTAGAAGAAATGAATTGATGTTAGATACAAAAAAAGCCTAATACATGACCTTTGGCCGGAGATCTAAATTTAAAAAATCGTACATCAGACACATAATAGTTATATTCTTACATTTTATTATTTACACATTACCAAATTACTGCTTCCTCTCCCACTGGGTAATTCGTCTAATAGTGTGGAGTATCACAGCTCACAGCCCCTCAAATTGAAAATATGTTGGTAGGGCCTATATAGTTGGTTGGCTGATTATCTTGGAGAGAGA